>CM022482.1:19818183-19832367 GCA_011952105.1 Coreoperca whiteheadi | reverse complement strand
GGGCCACCTCGTTCTGCCCCCCCCCCCCCCCCCTCCTCCTCTGCTGCTCTGTGCAGGAGACTGGGCAGAGTTTCAAAGCCTCCTCTTTTCTCATTCTGACTCAGTCGGAAGGAGAGCGAAGAAAAAAAAGTGTCCTTCTCCCACATTCACACAGGAAATTCATCATTCTGTTTTCTGTATGCGGACTAAAAGATTCCAGCAAAAGACTGGTCTCCTCTGTCACGCTCTGCATGTCACAGTCATCATCCCTAACCCTTTCTCACCATTCACTCACTCAAACATAAAACCACACATGCGCTTACTGTTTGATATCCCCCTGAGACTCCTGATGCCTTGTACGTCAGTGCCAGGGTGACCGTTGTGCACACGGTATTCAAAGTATTTGTTTACCTAAGCATACTCTTCTTATTTATTCACCTTGTAATTTATTTATCCGCACATTTAGTTTTTTGAGTATATGATCCACGGTTCTGGATCCGGGAACATGCGTGCACCAGCAAGATGTCGGGTTCGTTTTAACCAGGTTCATTAGCTGCAGAAGGCGGCACCGGTTAATTAAAATAATTCCCTGTTATCGCGGCTGCTTTGGTCAGCCAAACGATACCGGGGGACTGCTATGCAGCACAGACTGCTCTCGCTTGGCGAACGGCGCGCCTCGACCACAGCTAGCACCTAATTAGTGCTGGAGGAGGAATATTTTACCGCGAATTAACATGCCGCGCTTCGGCCTGTGCTCTAATTGACGAGCCTCATCTGAGGGCCGGTGGAAGACCGCGGCTGCTCGGCAGCTCAACTCGAGCGCAGGAGAGAAACACGCACAGAATGTTTAACCATTTCATAATTAGTGAGAATCAAAACGCTGCTTGTTTAGTGGCGGACTTATGTTGATTTTTATGGGCATTGCGTACCCGCTCAGAGGAGGGCCTCCCTGTGTTCTCCCATGACCTCCGCTGCACTTATTCCAGCATGAAAGCAGGTGGGGATGTTTCAGAGGTTAGAGGGCAACCGTGATAAATATCCTGTAATCCGTGTTCAGATCAAAACTCAAAGGTCCAGCCTAATGAATGCATTTGGACGAGCCATAATCCAGAGTAGTAGGAAGGGATCCCACAAACACTCCACTCATCAAGTCACTCTGTTGAATAACATTAAAACCAAAACAACCTTCAAAATACATATTTAAAACCCTGGAGTAAGCTTTAGCACATGGCGTTTTGAAGGAAAATTTGACCACACTAATATTTGATTGGAGTTTCTTGCTGGGCAGTAGGAGAGTTGCAGTTGCAGGCTGTCGATATCACTGTGGCCTAAAGGGCCTGTACTCACATGCTCACAAGCATGCACACTGATAGAGTTACCATATGATGCAATTGTTCCTGCTGTCCATAGTGGCCATGTAGAGATCCCATCCATCCCATGTGGGGAAAAAATGCATTCTGAAGTTCAGCCAAAGCTATTTGAGGCTTCGGCAGTCGGTGTTAGTCAAACCAAGTGAATATCTTCCCAAGTTTCCAAACGACATTTTGTGTTACTATCCCTGAACTGCAGCTCACTAAGAAAATGCTGTCCAGGGAAGCACAAAGAGTGAACTTTAACTACGGAAGATACCCACTTGTTTTGACTCATACATATTAGCTCTAGCTGAACTTTAGAATACATTTTTACACAGAACAAGGACGGTGAATTTTGTCCCCCATCTTTTACACTGGAATAGCACCAGGAAAGGATCTTCTCACAATTAACGTGGAAGAGCGATCATCATGAAATCATGGAGGAATAATTAAAACAACCAATAACTCTTTCAATGGACATGTGAGTATTGTGAACCTATCCTTTAAAAAAATGTAAAACACGAGCCCTATTTCTTAACCCTTGAATTCCTCACTGAGTGCTGAAAAAGGGGCAGAGTAAACAGAGAAACTATTATAAAAATAGAGCTACCATTTTCTAATAAGGTATACTTTATTTAGGGGTTATGACTTGTAACAAATATAATGTAATTTTGCTTAGTAAATAATGTATTAATATTCTCTAGATAATAAGCCATTTGCAATTAACCAAGCACAACTTTTGGATTGCCAAATTGTGAAAAATCCCTTTGGCTGATGTATATCTCCAGCATAACTTTTCTCTTTTTTTGTTGTCTTTTTAGCATGTTTGGAAATGTAAGTGTGCACACTTTTGTATTGCAATTACACAAAGTTGGGAGACTCACAATTGAGAAAAAGAGAGACAAAAAATTGTCATCATCGAAGCAGCAGAGGTCAAACACATCCTGATTTTAGTCCATAATATGGTTTAAGCTCCGAAAACGCTGGCTCTACAATCCCCATGCAATCCAAGGCGTGTTTTTCCGTCCCCATGCCCAAACTGAGCCAACTCTGATGACATCACTACTATTACAGTAGTGATGTTTTTTTTCTCAGAGTTGGCAAAGCTCCTCCAGAGCCACAGAAGAGCTTATGCAACCGTTTTTACAGCCTGAGTAGTACTAACCATGACTAGTAAACTGATTTTGATGTTTAAAATGGTTGGAGTAATGTTTAATTCACAGTACAGTTTTTTCAGCACAAACACATTTCCCCGTGTGTGTGTATTATGGGGTATTGAGATTAGTGGATGTTATGCTACTGTAATCAGTTTATAAAACTGGAAACATTTGCCCAATATTCCCTCTTATACATCTGAGATAACTACTGTGACTAATACGTTGCTCTTTCCAGCAGAAAAGATGTCTCTGTTTTTCTCTCCCTCTGTTTCTCTCCTTTGCTTTTTCTCCCTTTTGTCTCTCTGTGCAGAGCTGTAACAACATTGTCACATTGTAACATATTGGTGGTGAGGAGAGTGGGTGGGAGCGCCGACTCTTCTCAAGAATGTTTTTTTTTTATTTTATTTTTTTCATCCGTGTATTTGCATGGTGATGTTTGTTCTCCGCATGCTAATCTAGCAGTCAACGCTGGTAAAGCCCGAGTTGTGTATTTCAGAGACCCGAGGATCTTTTGATCAGACCAGCGCTGCCTGCTGAGTCCCTTCGCAACCCTACCGAGGCTTGTTTGCAGCTGCGCGCGCTGTATGCACAGGCTTCTGCTGGAGTAGTCTCTCACACACACAGGGGTTCATACTGTATTCTTTCACACACACCTGTGCTTGAACAGGAACAGAAAAATGTCTTTGTCCACATTCTGATAATGAAAGCAGAAGCTGCAGGTACACGTGGCCTGCACACCGACATCCATCCATTCATAGTGGCTTAAAAAAACATACTACGGGTCAACTTTAGCGTGCACTTTGTGGGGTTGGCACACACATCTGTACACACACACACACACACACACACACACACACACTTGAGCCCACTCACTGACACATGAAAGCAGACACAGAGACGAGCAGCCTTCGCGGGCCTCAGGGAGCTCTAATGGCCTTGTAGAGTGCAGTCAGGGAGAGTGAGGGTGAAGAGCAGAGCAAGGTGAAGGCGCACAGCTCCACTTCCACTTAAACATATACACACACACACACGCACGTGAACATCTGTGTGATCAGACAAAGCACAGTGGAAAGTACAACCACAGAAAAAGCACACAACTAACAAACATGCCACTACAAGCAGAATTCAGTGCAACACACACTTTATCTCTCTCTCACACACTCACGCACACACACACAAGCCCCCACACACACACACACACACACACACACACACACACACACACACTGCATTGCTACAGTCAAGCGGTCCTGTCCTGATGAAGCTGCTGTTTCTAAAAGGAGCAGAACATGAATTATGCAGGTTCGTCTTCACATGAGGGGGTTTTTCGCCTTCTTCGCCGCATTCCTCTAAGCCAGCTGTTTTCTATTTCTCCTCTGACTTTCCTCCACTCGCTCTTTCGCTCTTTTAAACTCATCTTCTCATCTCAAACACTTCTATCTTTTTCACTTTAAATCACGTCTCCCAAAAAACTGCAAGTTTCCCTCCTCGCTCCTGCATGCTGCCCCCCGGGCTCCCCCACATTTCTGCTCTCTGCTGCACCCACTAACCATTTTTCCATCTCTTTATCTTTGTCTTGATGTTGCACGCGCACACTTTTCTCCTCTCTAGCCCTCACCATCTCTCTGTATTTCTGCTCACTTATCCCCATGGTTGGAGTGCTGAGCAGAGGAAGGGAAGAGGGCCAGTGCTGCTCCAGTCGTATCAGATTCTCATAAGTGTGTGAAAAAAGAGAAGCGGAAGTCTTACAGTTTGTCATTTGCCCCCGCGGCTCAAGTTTCCCTATTAAAGACGTCTGTGACAAATGTCAGAGGGATCCGTGACCGTCAAAGTGTGCAATGTTTGTTTGTTTGTGAAGAAGCTGGTGTGCATTTGTATGAGTGTGGTGACAGAGAGGGTGAGAGAAATTAGATTTTTACACCAACACCTTATCTAACAGCTACAGTACATGTTTCAATATGTGCATGTTAGTGTTAAAGGGTTGATTAACCTCTCGCTGCATTGGGGGGAAAAAAACAAAAACATTTGAAACGCCAAAAGAAATATCTCCTTCCAAAACAATGCCCCTGTTACTCTAGATAATCTACAGAGTAACAAGGACATCTACACTGTGAACAATTGTCACTGGACCTACTTTCTTCAAAGAAAAAGTCCCAGAGAAAACCATTCCCACTAAATTGTGTGGATTACAGAGAATAACCAGGACACTTCTGGAAAGACGTGCTGTTGGATTTGAAGTATAAGGCTGCCAATATTCTATGTTCTATATTTTCTTTTTGTCAACAAATCTGGAAATGGAACTTCCAGGTTTAAATAAGAAAAACCTCATTCAGGGATGGTAACTTTAAAAAAACAACAACAAAAAAAACCCAATCTAATATATGTAATATTTTTGTTTTTAGCAGCCTTTAACGGACACCATTTATTTCATAGTGTCTTTATCTGCTGTATGTAGCCCAAAGCACAAGACCTTTGCAGGTTAACCGTCACCAGCTCGATAGAAGAGGCCAATCCAGAGGCCGCGGTTTTGTCCAGAAGTGGCTGTAACAATAGCAGGGATGGACACGGTGGGCAGAAATTTTAGCCACACTAGCGCCATGGCTCTGTGGATGGCAATGTCTGTTGGTCAGTCCACCACTTTGGTCCAGAACATCTCAACAACTACCAGATGGATTGCCATAGAATTATTAAGAAACATTGATGAGGCCCTCGGGACAAATTGTATTGACTTTACACCTTGCACCGTCAAAATTTAAATTTGGCTAATACTTTGGTTTATGACTAAACACCTGCAAATCTAATAACATTCCCATCAGCTTTCGTACTTTGTGTTTACACGGTAGCAAATGTTAGCATGCTAAAACGGTAGACTAGAATGATTTAGCTCAAAGTACTGCTGTGTTTAAGTAAAATTGGCTGCAAACTCTCAGTCTTGTTTAGATAGCAGAGATTACAGCTAAATAGAAAAAGGGAAAGAGATTGGTAGAGTGGCTGAATAACATTCAGTGCTCTAGCGAGTATTTATAGTAGCAGGAATGATGTATGTGGGATTGACTCAAAAGAAGCTACAGTGCCCATATTCACCATAATAAATGAACAAGTCACATTTATGTGTTTTTAGTAGTTTTTGAACAACAATTCTGGTCTATTGAAACAATACTTATACTTAGCAGCATAAATTAATTGTTGGTTTTGTTCACGTCATGGGATTTGGTGACAATAAGAAAAATCTAGAATATGATCAGCCTTATCCTTTTAATTGTAATTTTGTTAAAGCTCTGAGCATAAATCCCATTCACCTCCACTGTATTGGGTTGGAGGCAGAAATTTCAGAAAGATAAGAGCAGCTGCTGGAATCCAGTGCCAAAAAGGTCACCTCTCTTCCGAGTAGTGTGCTGCGAAGTCACCAGTGGGCCGATCACCGGGGCCATTTTCATCTCTCCCTCAAAGCAGCTGCTTTGTCCTTGCTGGATCGATCCGGAGTGGCATTGTCGGGTCGGTTCTGCCGTGCCCCTGTCAGCAGGGAATCCAGGCGTTCCTAACGGGAGCACGTCACAGCACCTCGGCTCCCCTTCAGGGTCCAGATCCACCCAGCTCCGGAACACATGTGGCCTGGCCCACTGCCATCTCTACAGCAGCAGCACACACATGACCACAGTAGCTGAGTCTGACTGTGTGTGACAGTGTGTGTGTGTATTCATGCAGCTGAAGTTTATAACCTTGCTTGTACCTGTGGGATGACAGAAGGCCCTCACATTGGGGAGCTTTTCTGTCACTACTTGCAACAAAAAGTTTACCCCTTTTATTCTTCAAGGGCAATATTTGAGTTTGGACAAGATTTTCATTCTGTCTGTACACCTAGAGTTGTTGTTTTTACAACAGAAAGGTCTTTATTACAAAGAATTATAAAGATGTTGAACAGAGAGTGTCACGATGAACTGATTTGTGTGCTTCCTCTTTAAGCAGGGAGGGGGGTTAAAGGGATAGAGAGATGAAAGTCTAGTGAGTGATGGTGAAGATCTCTGCATTGTTAACCTTGCGGCACCCTGTTCTCCTCCACTTAAATACAGACACGCTGCTTCCCACTCAATCCCATTACCTTAGCTGTCCTTCTGTTGCCCCAACAATACTCAAACTCATATAGTCTCCAGTAGTGGGGGAGACAAGCAGAGATACGGTGTTTACACACAGGTTAGAGCAGCCACACTGATGTATGGATTTTGGAATTAACCGCCCCAGATAAAACCTTGTTCTGTTTTGTTACCTTTCTCCCCTCTTCCTCACCTCTCCACTCTCCTCCCAAAGCAACCACGGAGCCTGTTGCGCAATGGCCCATCATTTTTCCAGCTCTTGTTCGGACATCTTTTTGTGTTTAATCGTGGGAGATTGAAAGGATTAAGCTGGAGATTAAGTATGGCGGGATTACACTGACCCCGTTATCGGGGGGCCACTGGGACGGGATGAGGGGAAAGAGGTGCAGTAAAGGGAGGTGGAGGAGGGAGAGAACCATGGGACCTCGCTGGGTAGATGAGGGTGGATAAATGACGAGAGAGCGAGAGAGATGGGAGAGGAGAGGGGGAGTTGGAAGGGGATTTGGGAGATAATTGTGGGATCAGAGATGTGTGAGGAATAGAAAAGATGGCGGGGTAACGGAGTAAAAGATTTCACTGGGCCGGGCCATGAGAAGGGAACGGGAGGTAGATGAAAAGACCAAGTGCTTTTTGAGAAGTGTGGCACACACAGAAGGTTTAAGGATCATTCTGGTTTATTACAATTTGAGTTTTATTGTGATAGTCTTGGCCATCCTTCCAATCGGTAACATTAAGAATATACTTACCAAGTTAACATCACTAAAAAAAGTGAAATGGGGCAAGAAACATGAGCAGTCCGACGATCATACAGGTTTTGAATAAATACCCAGGTTCGCCAATTTATTTGGAAGAAAAAAACTAAAGCAAAGTCTAAAATTGTTACCTAAACAGTTGCACAGTTTTTCAATGAGGTATTGCCAACATTTTAGGTGTTCTTGCTTTCGGTTTTACCAAGAGTGAAGAGTTGCAAATGTTAGCATGTCTGACTAACAAGCTTTATAACCTAGCTTTACATACAAACTAACTACATTATTTTGGTGGGTTACAGGTGATGTTAGATAAAGCCATGATTCTCCTTTTCAAACGAAGCCAAAGTTTACATTTTTACCAACATTTACTGGATAATTTGTCTACATTTGCTGATAGCGATATATATATATGCATATATTTTTCCTGTTAATCTTTTCCCATAAATTACAGGTTGTAGCTTTGCAATACATATGTTGGCAAGATTTGTACACGCTTGAACCCATTAATACAGTTAAAATTAAAGTTGCACTGCAGTTGGTGAACGTGTGCGTGCTCTCGTCACCGACACGTGGGAAAACGCATTCACACTTTCAGGTTCTCACGTAAGCAATAACACATGCGCAGACACTTACAGAGTGGCTTATTACAAACCCACATACCATATTGAGGGATTCATTCATCAGATTCTGTGTCATCTCTGCTTATCCATGTTTCATTCATTTAGAACTGCCTGCTTTGGTTTAACTGGAAGTCAGAACAGATTTAGCGGCGCTATAGAGAAGAGTCATTATAATGTGTCTGGACAGAGAGAGGGAGAAAGTGACAGAATAGAGGCAAATGGAGAGACACTGCCGTCGTAGTGTATGGAGACCTTGAGTCTGCAGCATCATTCACTCACAATCGCCGCATCATGCCACAGTTATTGTATTGATGATGAGTGAGAGTCTATTCAAAGAAGTGGCTCTTTAAAAATTGGTTATATCTAGTGGGTTTTCCAAAAACGTCTTCATGCATATGGCCACAAAATAGAAGATCTACTGGTAAAGAAAATGTGACTATAGCGCACTGAGTGAAAGCCATTCAGGCAGACTGACAGGCACTTCTTCTGCATCCACATCCTGTCCTCCTTGTTTACCCGGCTCTCTTTTGCATTGGCTACAATACCTTGATGTCACCCATCGATTGTCAGCAGTTAGAGAGACGTGCGCAATGCCCTGATTAGCATACAATTAGGATTGACCTGCTGCCCCTGGGACTGGACGGAGCGAGGGATGAATGGATGGAGGGCTTTAGAGGGAGGCAGGAAGGGAGGGAGCAGCAGCCTGACACAGTGGCTTCTGTTTCTGCTGACACGTGCAGGACAGAGGTGGGGTCTCAGAGGGCACTGTGGGCCAAGGTGTGCCAAACCTGTATTGACATCTGGGAGAGGTGTCTCGGCCACACTGACGGACGCCACTATGAGGGCTTAATGACCGTCCCAGCCAGGGAAAAGGTGTATAAATGTGTGTGCTTGCTTCATTGTCTGTTAAGAGGGTTAGAGAAGCGATTGAGGACTTTTTGACAACAACACTTTGTCGCAGCAAATATAGATACTTCTGGCATTCTGCAAACGTAATTTCAGAAGACCGAAATATTCACCCAGTCATGTCAGAGTAAATTGTTCAAACTTTTCCTTTTTGATCTGTGTCTTAAATGGCTGCAGGTGACTCACTGCGGTGACAATATATGCAGCGCTTAAATTGGTCTGTCCAAAAACTCATATGAGTAGAGCATGCTGGAATATAAAAATGTTCCACTGAAATGAAGCATTGCATTGGGAAACTGTTGTAATTCTCTTGCTGGCCGCTTAATGACCTCACATGCCTGTACTGTAATGGTGATTTATATGTTTGAAGATGTGACCTTTCTATTATCTCCTCTGGTGTGATCTGTTGTCATCTCACGCTTGCCATTCTTCTCTCCTCTCCTGGCACACCTATAGGCCCAGGCCGGCTACCTCTGCAGCTGCAGCAGCGAAGCCTTAATCACAGGTGCGTATCAATAATATCGAACCCAGAAATCCCCTCGTGTACCATGGCGTTTGTTCTGATGCATTGATGCACTATTGACGGAAACAGGACGGCCAACAGTGACAAATTAAAATGTCAGCCGTGGCAAAGGTGAGCCCCGCCTCGCCTCTTCTCGCCACGTTCTTAAGGTGGGGTGACAGGCCATCAGCTGAACGATTCCTGATAAAATGCTGACACCTCACTCACACACACACACACACACACACACACCAACAAGGACATTGGTGACATGGGGAGCTGCATATTGAAAGGAAGTGAGTCAGGTGAGAGGACAAGTAGGGGGATAAACTGTGAAATAATGGTTTAATAATAGAATTCTGGTTAGTGATTTTGGCTATAATGGAGCTAAAACTCTCAGTGTGTCTGTTTTTTTTAAAGCAGCTCACATATCATCAGATATTTAGCCAGTCCTTTACATCTCAGGAAAAGTACTGATGAACACTGTACTTACACAAATGAGAACGTTTTCCACGAATCAGACAAATTATAAGGCTGGTGCACAGTTGTGTCATTTAGCATGAGTAGGCTTGATGCACATTGATTTCATGCAGTGTGTTTGGAGGAGTGAGATGAAATGAAGACAGAGTGACGGAGGACACGAGTGCTAGGCATGCTGTCAACATTTAAATATCAGCAGGCCTGTGCGTGCGCTCCCACCCGTCTGCCCACACACACGATCCACAGATAGAGTATATGATAACTGATCGAGCTTTGCAACAACTTAAGCCTCCTCGTCTCTCTTCGGACTCTCTTTTGACAGTTGATCTGGATGTAATTGTGGCTACTTATAAATGTACCCCTCCGCACATTAATCTGTCAGTGTCATTCTCCTGATGTTCCAGCTGTTGTAATCAGCTCTGGTTGTAATGGTGCGGCATTGTTGATGAGCATAACTCTGACAGCCAACTGTCCAACCAGCCCGGCCTCAAGAGGACCCTCATCAGCCAACCAGGGTCAAGGACTGCCATTGATTGACAGCTCCATTTAAGTTAGATCTGCATTAAGTCATTGTGTTTACACGACATGCATCCCAATTTCCAGGGACTAACGACTGCCTCAACTGTAGGGTGTCTGGTTTCCCAGGCCAGAAGACTGCTCTGATAGCCTGCTGTTGTAAGTAATGGATGGAGGGAGTGGTACCGTCGGTATCAGGTTTGTTTTATTCATGTTCTCTGTTGCAATATTAAGCCTGCTATCGAGCCATCCTTGACTGACCTGTACTGACGGTAGCCTCTGCAGTATGAACAGACCAACTCCTCACCTCCGTCCTCTGTAGCCCAGATCCAGCCTGATCAACATGAGCTGTAGTCTAATTTATGCATCAGCATGCGCTTTACAGAACAACCATTAGCATAGCATCTGTCAGCACAGTCCTATACATCTTGAGAAAAATGGTTTTCTATGAGGATAAATTTGCATCACCCTGCTTGTAACTTAAAACAGATATAAAATAGTTTTCCAAATTGCATTGTGATGTGATTCTAATGCATTTGAAAGCAGTACAAGGCAAACAGGTCAGCTACCACCACCACCCCTCCCCCACTGCTGCTCCAAAACCCACACTCCCCACCCCCCACCAATATTGTTGCCTGTCATTGAACGTTTGGCATCATCTGCATGATTCAATAAAATAAATATCTTAACATCAAAGATTTGTAAAAATCCACCTGTACATTTTACTGTACAGTTTGTGAAACATTGTAATACTTATTGTGTTCCTAAGGCGGTAAGCATTTGAAGTTAACATTTTCTTTTCACCTCCATGTTAATCAAGTTCGAGGTCTGGCTCAACTGTGATTGTAATTATACTCGCAATGAGTAGTCCTTATTCCAATGCTTAACAGTTAGCTAACAGTGTGAGGTCCTCCAAAATACACAAGGGGTAACGTTACTTGGCTAGTTATTGTTCGTTTTGAGCAACAAATTAAGTATTTTATAATGCATCCAAATAAAAGGCTTTATTTGATGAATTAGGCTCTTCACATGTCCAACAGATTCTGCACCAATGAGAGAATGTGTAGAGACAGTCAACAAATCCCTGGCTCATTTTAGACAGATGTCACAGCTGTGATAGGGACACTGGTCACTTCTATTTCTGTCTCTGTTCTTCGCTCAGTTTCAGTCTTTCTCTTGTCTCCATGTGACAAGTGGACACCACACAAGTCCATGAGTAATTTTTCACCGATTAATTAACACTGTATATTTTTTTGCAGTAATATTTGTGTAACAGTAAGTCATTTTAACATTTCATAGTTTTGATCAGTGTGTTTATCTTAATTTTGGGAGTGCTGTAGTGTCTCCTTGGGAACCTTATCAATTCTCATGGTGCTTTGTTGATTTTTTTTTTTGTTGTTTTTTTTTTAATACGGAGGAAAACAAACACTTTTAAGTGAGCACCGGCAAATAACAACCTGTCAAAACTATTATGTTAAAAAAAAAAACGAAGAATGCTGCTTGAAGCTGTTTTGAATGTCTGAAATTGCAGCTAGTATGACAACCTACCACAGTGTGTGTATCTGTGCGTGGCGACGAGAGTGGACATGTTACTGGTTGTTTGACCATGTCAGTCCCAGACGAATCATTTTGCATGTCACGGCATTGTTAACATGACATGCATTCTCTTGGGCGAGGGAGACAGTACCTTGGTGGGTTGCAAAGATAATAACATTAAATAGGATACACTAGTTATACATTCTCTGTGACTGTGGATTATGTTTATGTCAAACTGCAAGCCAACTTGGTAAACCTTGTTTCGGCAACATGGGGCCAGTGGAAACAAGCTTTAACTCAACATTGACATGTTGTCAAGTTATAAATCTGATATGACTAGCTTGTAAGCAAACAGTTGGTTATTTACACATCCAGCATACGCGGAGCAACATTAGAATTCATTTGGGGTCGTGTTTCTAGCTACCTGTCCAATATTCACTCTCCTTTTAGCTCTGCTTTGCTCTCCACCAACTCCTGTGGGAATCATCTGTCCCTTTAGCGGCGAAATGCACCACTGTGTTCACTAGCTAGTCGCAAACTTTGTCTCACTGCTGTTTGGGCCTGGGCAGTTAAAGTACAGTAGGTTTTTACAGTTTTTTAGCTGAAAACAGCTGCATGCTGCATCTGAAAACAACACTGGTGAGAGTGAACCAAAACAGCAAAGTGGACTGTAAAACCAAAACAATAAGCTGAAAGACACTCTAATGCTTCATAGGGGGATAATTATTTGTGTGTTTGTCACTAGAAACAACACCATTCACACCCCCACGTACAGTAATTTGATCCATGTCGACTACAAATCCCAAAGAGTGATCCAGAAATGAATCAGCAAGCTTGAAATTCCGTCACCTGTCTCATTAGTTGGGATGATAATTATTGGATAATTTTAGCAATTTGCAATCCATTTCTGTTCAATTTACCAACAGTTGTTGTGTGTCTTGCTCTTGACTGCTAGAAAAAAGTATTCTGACTTTGGTAGACCGCTGAAAATGTCATGTTTGTGCAGAACTTGTAGTGGCTGATGAGGTTCATGGGCGTTTATGAGCATTTAGCACCCTTCAACACGTCAAACTTACAGAGAGAACCTTTGTCGGGGGCAAAAGTAAAACATTTAACTGACTGGTTCAAAATACAATATTGTTAAATTATCCATGTTTTTATGTATGTTCAGTATTATTGAAATTATCGTTAAATGTTTTATATACACTCTCAAACACCTCAGGTTGTATGCCATATGGCCGCTCCTCTCAATTGTTCTTGGAGATAAGAAGATTAACTCTAAATATGAGAGACCTGGTGAGCTACATAGAATTACACTCACAAACATTCACGTTAAGTAATTTGCAGTGAAGCCAGTCATCAGTGCTTAGTCAAAGACCGTCCCCTTCATGTCACAACAAAGTGTACTCTCAGCCTTGTTACGGAAAGTCGTAGCTCCCTTATTTCCCTTCATCTCCATCATTTGTCATCCATTACCATCTTTCTCTCTCACTTTCCTCCTTGCCTCATCTTCATTATCCCCCTCCCTCTTTGCCGCGTCTCTCTCTCTCATCTGCATCTTTTGCTCTTTCGTTCTACCTACGTTACCTCGCCGCCTTCCTGGTGCTGGAGCCACAGCCCAGACCTAGTGGTCGTGGGGTTCCAGATGGTCTGGCTGGCAGAAGGTTCAGAACTGACCCCTCGGCAGCTGATCCTGTCCTACCTCAAACCCCAGGGGGTCCGGGAGGGAACGCGTATCTCAAGCAAGATGAGAGGCAGAGGACAGGAGAGCGACCGGAGGCGGGGGGGGGGGGATTGCATAACAGCCGAACCTGTCATTTACTGCATCTCATCCTCAAACAGTCTGAGGCTGTTTCTTTCAAAGTGCCTGCACTTCAGAGTTGTTTGAAGCACAAGCACACACACTTTGCTTTCACTCAAGTGCTGTGTAACAAAAAAAACTGACTTTAATAGTGGAGGGAGGGAATTGGGAAAATGAAAAAGAGAAAAGATCATATTACAGACAGAAATGTGAGAGAGAATTCAAGACAATGAGGGAGGGAGGATGGAAGGGAAGGCTCAGCGAGCCATGGATGACAGCTTGTGACGCCACATTAGTCATTGTGCAAGAAGACAGAGGTGTCTGTACAGCCTCTTTAGCGCTGTCTCCTCTAATGGCTGTGTGTGTGTGTGTCTGTGTGTTTGAGGAGGTGTGGTGCCCACGGCCTATGGTGCGTCCCGCCAATGTTGCCTGTGTTTAGACAGCGGCTGCAGCAGTGTTGATGGAAACACACAGGGGAGGGAGGAGGGGAGGAGG
>CM022482.1:19801561-19818158 GCA_011952105.1 Coreoperca whiteheadi | reverse complement strand
TTTTGGGGTGGGGGATGGGGGGGGGGGGGGTGGTGGGGGTATGGGAAAGAAGGGGGGGGGGGGGGGGGGGGGGGGGGGGGGGGGGGGGGCAGGGCAGTGTTAATTGGGACAGAAGATCGGGGTCAGGAAGAAAGAAGGAGAAGGGAAGAGGAGTCGAGGAGAGACAGGGAGTCCTCAAGCCCTCCGGTGGCTCACTCTGCTTAATGATGCATCTCTCTCGTAATTAGCAGACGGTAATTAACGCTCGGATCACCTGGGTCTCTGTGGGTCACATTCCCTCTCTCCGCCACTCCACATCCACGCCTCCCTACAAACAAGCACCAGTCACATCCCTGTGGTCCAGCTCCACAGACCTCCCAGCAGCCCCTGTGGCTCAGACTTAGCTAATAAGAGCATTCCTTCCATATGGGACACACAGTTTATGGATTTATCTATGGCTCTGTCTAAACCAGCTTGTGTTTATTTTCTTGTGTATGTGTTTGTCTGTTTGTCGCTGCTTCAGCACTGCTCTGCTGCATGTGTGTGTGCGCTCTAAGCGAGTTTATATGGGAGGCAGCCAGTGTTTTGTACACACGGTCTGTCAGGCTGTGTTAGAGTGGGCCTCACCTCCAGGCTGGTTTAAATATTAAGACTGAGTGGTGGCTCAACATGCATATTTTAACGCAGCCCTTGTGTGGATGCAAGAAGTGGCGTATTACTGGTCATTCAGCGCAGCAAAACTTCGCACTCCCAACTTAATTATCATGATGCGAACCAGATTTCACGTTTTTACCTGACCTTAATGAGCCAGACACATTGTGCGTGACAGAAATAGACATTCACACGCATAAACACACATTTTGGTCGCACACAAACGCATGCAAAGAAAAATACACACAGATGGTGGCGCAAGACACAATATGCTTTTGCTGGCTTGCTCCACGACCGTTAATAAAACATTGAGTTGGTGAGACATTCATTCCAGACAAACCCATCTCCAAACAAGGCTTTGTGCTTAATAATACAGATATGAATTTATCCATATCTCTTCTCTATTTCTTCACTTGTGTGCCCTGAGATTGGGTCATGGTGGGTTTGGCCCCCCAGGGGTGGCGACGGCCCGTGGGTTGTTCACTTTCTTATTAATTGAATTTTAAAGTGACCTTGCAGTGATATTGATCTTCATTTGATGAAACGCACACGCACACTTACACACCGAGAGACACACACCCATCCATCCTGCCTTATGCATCCTTCACAAGCTCAAGGTTAGCGTAGCAGCAAAGCAAGCAGCGAGTTAGAGTGCTTCGTGGTGTAGAATATTTGTCAGAGTTCTGTGATGGCTGGAGTTCGGGAGTTGTGCTGAGCCGTGCAATAAAGGCGGGAGGGGCCGGCAGGAGAGACAAGAAGAGAAGAAGGTGGAGGAAGGGGAAAATGGAGTGTGAGCGAGAGAAGGAAGGAAGCAAGAAGGAGGGAGGGGTTAGGAGCATGTCCAAAGTGCTCGGTAAAGTCAGTGTGGTGGTGTGGTGGGGGGTAAAGAGGGAAAAGAGGAAGCAAAGGGTGTTGTTATGTTACTGGATTTAAAGGGAGTTAGGAGGAAGCGAGTGCAGGGTACAACCAGGTGCGATGGGGAGAAAGACTTCTGACCTATTTTAAAAGAGTTTGGATGCTGCTCGGCCCCAGCTTCCCCACTAGCAGCTCCCTCTTCTGGTAGAAAATAAGTAACACACCCTGAAACTGGCCATATTAAGTGTTTTCATTCCTCATTAGTTGCAATGAAAGTCAGCTTTTAACAAATTGCTTGCATCTGAACACGCTCATCCATCACTTTGTCTGTTAACAAACAGCTGTCAGAGTGAATTTTGGTATTCCACACCAAAACCGAAGAAAGCTGTGGATGACTGTGATTGCAGGAAAGGGTTCAGAGGCACCCAAATGTCTCTTAACTGTGGCAAAGATCAAAATTTTCACTTCAATAAAATACCGATCAACACCTTTATTCTATGGGATTACATGGGAACACACGGGATTAGTGTGTTGCATGTAGCTGTGTCACACCCACGGGCATGAGAATGGTCGAGCAAATGTGTGGGTGTGTGCTCGCAGGCCTGTATGGGAGTGTGAGGGTGTGAAGGAAGCAACAGTGGAAACTACAGTATCTCAACACAAATTCAAATTCACTCCTTTCTAATGTTTGTGTTTCTGTGGAACTCCGATCATCTCTTTTGTTTCCACTTTAATCAGACAGACAGAAATGTGTCCGACCGCATGTGAAATATGTGCAAAAACATTCTCAACAAGGAGAGTTTTTGAAGCAAAAAGCAAGTGTTTTTTAATACTAGAGAGAGTTTTACTCACTGCAGTATGGCGCCAGAATGCGTTGATAGTTTTTATGTGCTGCTAGTCAGGCCTGACATGGGAGTAGGGTTAAACACTGTGATTTACAGATCTAGGCTTTCTGCTTGGTAACATTTACAGAGACAGAAGGATGTTAAAGAGCCTCCAGTCATTTCTGGCGTTTATCACACACATTGACACTCATTGTCTCCTTAACTGGTACATGAAGGGGTTAATAGCAATTGATTGGTTGCTATTAATCACCGTGGTTTGTGATTACCTGGCAGGGTGGTATTGATTGGTCATTGATCAGTGCATCTCCGCCACTTCTACCACTGGGTCTGTGAGCTCACTGTCGTTTAGCGCTTTGCTGGTGCAATATTGTCGTTATGACACCCCAGGCGTCGGTGTTGCTCAATGACTCCCTGGTGGCAAATGTCTGCTGCGTTACAGAAGCTCGGGTCGGTCAGCCAAAGTTTGATTTAGAGTGCAAAACCAAACTGCAGAGAATCAGACTACGTGTTTGTCTGTGGCCTTCAGGCTCTCCTCAGCCCGCTTGCTCTGGTTAAATGGTTTGTTCTGTCACTTCCTCACAAGAGTCAGGTCTATGGTCAATTGAGGTGAGGCTGTGGTGTGAATTAAGAATAAAAGTTTACTCTCACCCTCACTCCCTTTGTCTCTCTCTCTCTCTCTGTCGCCATCTCATTCATTTCTGTACCTTGGTGTGCCTGGCTCTAGCCTCCATTAAAACCCTTGTCTAAAGTAATGAGTTTAAAGGTGTGTGTGTGTGTTTCTTGCACCTTGTGTGAGTGTGTTACTGCACGCCCAGGATTTTCAGAATAATTGCATGTGTTTGTGTGCATGCTTGTGTGTGTGCACTAAGGCTTTGAGGTATGCTTTGACAGCTGCAAATTTAATAAGCAAACGTTAAAGGTAGGAGGGAGGGGGGGATATGCATGGGGCTCCGCTTATGAAATATGAATGACTGTTTCTGCATCTTCTTCAGCAGGCTTGATATCGTCTCTGGTTTGCAATTCCCCTGCTCCGCTTAGAACAGGACGCACAGTCCAGCAGTCTTGCGAGAGGGGATGTTGTACTGTATATAGATATCTTTCTTCAACTTGTCAAACTGAGCTGCACAGAGTTTTAATAGGTTGTGTCATATCTTAACTTAAAGCAATATTTCTCTTTAGTGGAAGATTTTTACATTTTAGCATGCATCCCCTGGTGTAGCTGCATGAGCAGTCAGGCATCAATACTAAGTGACTTAGCTCTTTAAGTTTATGTCTCAGTTTGATAGCCTACAAACTAAAGAAACTCAGATGATTTGTATGTACTTTGCACTGTACCACAACTTATGCTTATGATTGATCATTAATCAATCAAAAGTATTTTTATTCTTGTATATGTAAACCAAAGACTGCATCCCTAGTTGACTATTTCTAAGCAGTAAAAAAATTAACCAAAAGTTCCCTTAGAGCATTACTCTGTGATCACAAAATGTCCAGGATTATGTATCAGCCTTTGAGGAAAGATGAAAGTGTGAGAAATGTGAAGTGGTGTGGGAAAATGCCATCTTAACTAAATTTATCTTTGGTTTGTCTAAAGGATTCTTAGTGTCTTCTGGATCACTACTATGACACGTGAACACACAATCAAGCCGACAACAATCCCCATTTGTACGATTCATTGGGTCTCGCCCCTCTCTGTGGCTCCAAGCTTTTCCCACCGCCTTCAAGTATTGCCGTTCCAAGCAGGTATGGATTCCTCAAATCAGCCAAACGCCGCTGTTCAATGTAATTAAACCCATATTTAATGGATATGGAGTTGTTGTCAGTGCACATCATTTTAATCCTTACACGACCAATGTAATCATACAACCGTCTTGATGATGTAAACCACATATGTCAGAGTCAAGGCCCGCGGGCCACATCCGGCCCGCGAGAAGGTTTTTTACGGCCCCTGGGATGATCTTGATTTATTATTAGAACCGGCCCGCAGACCGCAGCAAGCCGGCAGCCCGCAGATCTTTTACACGCACCAATACTACATTTCCCACAATGCGACGGTGACGCACCGAGCAGTAGGCTGCTTCATTTCAATATTTATTGGCACAGCAGTTGTCAGCATCACAGTAAAATTAACTTTCAGATACCCATCAAAAATGGCAAAACGGAAGGTGGACACTGAGAACCGGGGGTTTCAAACAAGGTGGGAGTCGGAGTATTTGTTCACGGAGGTAGCTGGAAAACCTGTGTGTCTTCTGTGTGGAGAAAGTGTGGCGGTACTGAAAGAGTATAATCTGAGACGACATTATGAAACGAAACACGCGGACAAAAACAAGAATATGGACATGGAACAATGGCTACAAAAGGTATCACCACCAAGTATCACCCTCAACCTCAAACAAGTGAACATTACTGTGCAATCACATATTTAGAGTTTTTACTCAGTTCAAGTTTAAAAGTTAAAGTTTAATATTTGTTTTCACTGCATGTTACTTCTCCTTAAACAAAGTGTTGTTTTTGATTAATAGATTTTTGCACTTTATTTTATTGTATTTCAATCCAATTATATTTTAAAAATATTTCAGTTGAGTGGATGATAGAAAATTGCTATTATTGTTTTTTTCTTTGAAGTAAATTTAGCCCACTTTTGCTAAAATAGAAAATATAGGCTACTGATGGTGCCTTGAATACCGGTTTCTTTCATTTAATGTTCATGTTATGGGGATTTTTATATAAAGGAAATTTGTCTTTTGTGTCTGTTGAAAATTAAAGATTACTGACAGAGCCATAAGAAAATATTGCTTTATTTATCTGATCATATTGGAATATATTTGTTAGGTTTTCAGTAGGTTCAATTAAGTTCACTAGACTATATGCGTCATTTAAAAATTTTTCAATGAACATTCGAACAGTCCGGCCCTCGGCTTGTAGCTACATTTTTTATTTGGCCCTCCGTCCATTTGACTTTGACACCCCTGATGTAAACACTCATAAATCATTAACATGGGGATCTTTCCCATGTCTTCTATCCTTTCCATATGACATGAATGCGGCATAAGCCCAAGCTTGATGACATAATCAGTGTTATTTCCTCAGGTTTGACTAAGCTTCTCCAGGGCCACGAAACACATTAAGCCTTTTCACAGGCTGAGTATTACTCCCTATGACAAATAAACATACATTAATATGTAAATTCAAGTATTATTTCTGGTTAGGCTGGAAACATTTTCTTATAACAAAAGTTAGACATTTGAAAAACCAATATTTAACATCAGCATTGGCAAAATTGTTGTGTGAATCCACCTTTAGATGCAGAATACATTCCTATAATCTGCTAACTTTTGTAGCATATGATAATCAAGTTTGTAGCTTAAAAAGAACCCAAACTTTAATAAGTTATTTGTTCCTGAATGTGTTTCTAAATGGAGCCTTATCTAATATGGATAAGGTTTTAGATTGCAATACTGCAAGACAATGCCTATTTTCCACACTGAACTGTAATAACTTAATGTTACCTCTCTCTCTCTTTCTCCCTCTCCCTCTCTCTCTCTCTCTCTAAACCCCACCCCACACAGCTCTTTCTACCACTGTTCAGTTTGTTATAATTTCTACATAAAGTAGGGTTTAGTTGTGCTGTGGACAGCAACAGTCCAGCATAATGTCTCACTGTCCTTCTAACAGCTTGGTTCTATTCAGTGAACTCTTTTATTGACTAAATATTTATTCAAAGGTTCAGAAATAAACCAAAGGAGGCCTCTATTTTCCAGTGGGAAACTACAGAGAAACAGTAATACAAGAAAACATAACTTGAAAAATATTTTCAGGATGCTCTGCAGTTCAAACTGAGTGTGCAAACCACTGAGGTAAAGTAGTCTTCCACAGCTCAGAATACAATTGAGGAACCGAACCAGTCTCGAGAGCAGATACAATAAGCAGTAACACATCAAACAAACAAGGATGGGAAAGATTGTGTGGCATCATATAGATTAAGCACCAGTGTTGGTCGTATTGTTTACCTGGTAGGCAGATAGAATAGCTAATCATTAATGGCTGCTTGATTTAGCCTGAGGCCTAAAGTAGCGCTCAACCTGCTGGCTTTCAGAAGCTTTGGGCTTGCATACAAGTGGTCACATTAATACAAATCTGGATATGATTTACAGTGTAGAGTAGCATAGTATGAGAAAACATCTTTAGACACACTAACACAGTAACACAGAGGTTGGCCTAAGTAACCACCTGTCTTTAAACACTTGCTCCACACAAGTGAAATTAAGGCAAACATGGTCACCAGACAATTAACTTTCCTTGTTTTATTCCTCTATTCTCTATTTCTAATGTATATTAATTCCACCCCCTCAATCTTTAGATTAGATTCCTTTCGTCCCAACAGAGGGGTCACCCCCCCACCCCCACCCCACACACACAAGGGTGATGAAATGCGAAAGAAAGAAAAAATAATTCAGCCTTTGTTTATGCGCATCACTGTGCAGAGAGAGAAGCTTTCCCTCATCCGTACTCCCAGATACCGTGGTAGTGTTCAGTTTAAC
The DNA here is from genome assembly GCA_011952105.1 of Coreoperca whiteheadi. Lineage (NCBI taxonomy): Eukaryota > Metazoa > Chordata > Actinopteri > Centrarchiformes > Sinipercidae > Coreoperca > Coreoperca whiteheadi. The sequence goes on along the minus strand of CM022482.1, from coordinate 19,811,287 downwards.
CCCTCCATCCCTCTTCTTCAACCCTCATTAAACACTAACACACACACACACACACACTTTTTATAAGTCCCATAGTAGCTGGGAACTGGCTGCAAGCTCACTAGGCTCAATAGGATGCAACTGATGGGGTTACAGACACATACACCAGCTCTCATTAGCAGTCTCACACTGATAACGTGGAGATGAAAAGACGCTGCACCCTTGTGTGTGCTGTGCTGTTTTCTATGAGCTTACAATATGCATTACTGTACTGCTGAAGCCTTGAGAAACACACAGCAGTGCTTATGGCATTGTTGGGGAGAATACTTTTGTTTACTTTAGAACGGTGAATGACTGACAACAGGAATGAGCAGCTGAATTTATTTGTTGTGTCAGTCTTTGTGAATGGTTACATTATTGCTATTAACAAAACTACATATTCTCCCCGGTAGCTCACCTGGTTGAGCGCATATCTCATGAGATCAAAATCCCATTTTTGAGAGTCCTGGATAAATAAAAGTTTTAGGGCTGCAACTAACAATTATTTTCTTTAGCCATTCATCTGCTGATTATTTTCTCAATTAATCAATCAATTGTTTGTGGTATAAAATGTCAGAAAATTGTGCAAAGTTCCAGTTTCCTAAAGCCAAAGGCAACATTTTTCAAATGTCTTGTTTATTCCGGCAACCAAAACTCAAATATATTCAGTTTACTATCACCTAAGATGAAGAAAAGCAGCAAATCTTCAAAATTGAGAAGCAGGAACCAGAGAATATTTGGCTTATTTTGCTTGAATAATTACACAGTTAGTGAATCATCAAAATTGCTGATTAATTTTATATTGATCGACTAATTGATTAATTGCCTAGCTTTACACTCTGTTAGACTCTGTTTTTTTTAAAAGAAAAACCAGCATCACAGTGCCAGTGACTTTTCCTCAAGCTGTGTAAAGAGCAAGAGGCACACAACGTGCCACCAGGCGCACGTGTGGCTTCAGTTAAATAACCCTTTGATGAGGCCGAGCGAAGCGTCCGCTGACACTGTCGTGCGTCCAAACACATGTGGCATTACAACCTCTCCATACCAAATACCCTTAAAAACACATAATTAAAACTTTCTAAAAGACAGCATATCCCAGTGGCTCAGTGGTTTCAAGTGTTCAAACATGATGAATGTGGCCTGGAGCCCCTGAACCAGTCCAGAATCTCTATTTGCAAGGTAAAGCCATCGTATTACAAACCAGTCTAGTAGGTAGAAGGGCTGAACGATGCAGGGATACCTGGGTTACGTGGACACATGGAAACATTGTCGAGGAGTTCAGCTCGTTTGAAAGAAATTTGATCGGGTAAAAAATGTACATCCACATATTTGTATGTTTAGGGGAAAAAAACACAGGACTAAAAGTTGGTGTGAGGCTGATATTTACTGTGGATATTGTCACAATAACCAGTAAACTCTCCAACAAAATCGTCCAAATTAAAAACATGTAATGTGTAATTGCCATCCAGAACGACGCACGTAAGCATTTTCCGATCTGACACCATCGCTTTCCCAAAGCTGTTGCAAAAATACAACAATTTTTTAATCTTACACATCTATGATTAAGGTTTGGGTAAACTCAAAAACTACTTGGTTAAGGTTAGCAAAAGACAGTGATTTGGGTTAAAAAAACTACTTGGTTAAAGGTTTAATATGTAGCTGCTGTATTTCTTTCTGTATTAAAATGTCTAAAAACGACTAAACCTATGTCATATATTTTGTTTAGTTGTGTAAGTAAATTATCCCAAATGTTTCCAGCAATGTTCAAACCCAGAGAAATTTAATATTATTTAAGGTAATGGTGCGTTTCATTTGGTCGCCTGTCAATGGCGTCATATGCCTTTTACCCCTTCTAGTTGCCATAACTACTAGGGAAACACGGGATACGTCAGAGAGTGAGGAAGGAAGTCGGCAAACATGACTAAACGTAACACGAAGTAAAACTTTAATATATTACCTCATCCGTGAACATGATTTCTGCCTGATTCCCGTCAGATAGATTTTCAGTGGGAATGGTGGTTGTTTGAAGATTTCTGACGCCATGCCCATGAAGGCATCTGAAACCATGTTCTCCGTGGCAACATAAATGTTGAGCTTCCGCGCCACGTTCCTATACAATGATTATAACAACTCCCATGATCCCACGCTACTTCACGACGTCATAAAACTATGTCTTTTGTTATTGTTTTGATGTGAGAGACCCCTAGCGGCAGAAATTATGCACAGTATTTGCATTTAAAGTTTGTGGACCTCCGTCATTATGGTTAAAATAATAACTACGTGGTTAAGGTTCAGAAACGATCATGGCATGGTTCAAAGAAACCAACACCGACTGTCGGCAGGAAACGGGAAACATACGGCGGTCTTTTCTGTCCCATGTTTTGTTGACCCATCCATCCATCCCAACCTCCTCACTCCGCAGACTTTGTGGCTCTATAACAATTTCACCTTTCAACTTCCTCCTTTGCTCCCGATTGACACGGTCGTTTTTCTCGGGATGACAGTCTTAGACTACCAGCTATGATAAGATGGCTGCAAAAGACACACCTCCCACCAACCTGAGACAGTTTTAACACCATATCCTGTGAATGAAAGTGCTAGAAATCTATTTAGCCAATGAGCAGAGAGGGCGAAATAGGTCACTAAAAGTGATGGATACATGGTTTAAACGTCCAGCTTCGGCCACTCCAACTGTCAACCAAGCCGCCTTGTATGAAAATTGTTTTTAACACATTCCACTTAATATATTTACTAGTGTTTAATGACATCATGTTTACTATCCATTCAGACAACACATTTGAAACAAGGCGGGTGTTGATGAAGGAATGCTTGAGCTCATCTGATAGGGCTGACAAAAACGGTTGGGAACCAACTTGTATGAGCTCTTGAACATCTTTGTTCTTTCCTCACTTTCTTTCTCCACTTGGTTTTCTTTTCCTTGGAGAGTTAGTGGAGAAGTGCTAAAAGCCACTGTGGTGTTGACGGATTGCACTTCCACTATGGTGGAGAGTAACCGTCCAAAATAACCAGCCGGTGGGGGTCTTTGTATTTGAGTTTGAATGTGTTAATATATATACGTATGTGTGTGGGGGGGGGTGTTTATGCATGAACAGCATGACTATGCAAGCATGCATGTATTGAATATGTATGCAGTTGTGTATTTTTGAAAGTTTACCAAACCAAACAAAGCCAGATTGGACAAATGGACTGAGGGGAAAAAAATGTAGATCTATAAATCTCATGATCTCAAACAGGGTTTTAAGTAAGTTTAAGTAAGTATGAATGTCATGGTTCAGCTGCGTTTTATTATTTGGGTCCCTTTTTACAGTGTTCCGTGGATGTGGGTGGAAGGCGCTTGATCTTCCCTTGTTCATATTAAATAAGTCAGATTCCAGCCATCACCTCAAAAACCTATACTCACATTTACACTGCGGCTTATTGGATGCGAATATGAGCCTGTGTGTAGCTTTCCTTTCAGTTCAGGCCAGTGAGTTTGAGTCCTTTTGAACAGGCAGTAACTTGAGGCAACTATGACAGGCAGGACGACCCTTGATCACTGGTAATTATCTAAGTGGACGTGAGGCTCCCAAACCACCAGAGCGATGCAGCTAGTGCTCTACACCAGGGAGGGTCCGTGCATATGTGTTTTCAAACCAGCGTGAGACACTGTGTGGCTGCACTCGCATGTTTGTGTGAATTTGTGTGCTGCCATCGTCATCACCATATGACATATTGCCCTTCAAGTGTATGTCATGCTCACAGGAAGGCAATCATTTTCATGAACATCATTTAGAAGTAAAGCAGACCTTTTCGAACCTGTCAAACACAAAAGCACACTAAGGAGCTCTTGAGTAACATGTCTTTAATGAAGCAGAGGGCATTCAAGATTGATGAAAGAGTTTTACAACCCAACTACAATGGACTGTCGTTACACTTGAATTCAAAATGGTTGCATCATCTTTTAGGAAACGATCTGTACTTGGATTGTGGAGATGATGCATTGAATTCCCTGGTGATTAAAAGTAAAGAACAGGAGGAGTGCGGTATCAGTTTTGCGCTTGTTCAGAACTATTACTAAACTTTTAGATCTTGTGACATGAAAAGGAAAAACAACTCAAAAGAAATATGACATTTTACCCAAAAAAATAAAAAAAAAAAAGTTCTACGCGTCAAGTTTAAAAGCGTCCTCAGTCCGGTGAACATTTCATAATGAGTCACTGTTGTGTGTTCGTGAGTCATGACAGTCCAGTCGGTGTAGTGCCCACTGAAAAAGCCAGGGATTAGAACATAGATGGTGAAAGTGTCCTTGGAAGCATTGACTGGATTACGACATACCACTGATGGACAGCAGACCTAATCCTCCTGTTTCTAATGGGAGGGAATCTGCCAATAACATAAGAAGAAATAATGGTCCGTTTTGCACATGAAACCAGCCACCAGTGGGCATTCTCATTTGTACTATAAATATGCCGACTGGCTTTGTGAAATACATTTGTTGATGTCTTTTGTTGGTGCCTTCATTTGTGGCTAAAACATCTGTTGATGCACATTTGTTTTTGTCCTTGTTGCCTCACGGTGGTGTTCTCCCTGTGACATGACATCTGCGGTTTTTAACTTTGAAGTCCTCTTAACAGTTCATGAATAAATTCATAATAATCTGCTTATCTTAAAGGAAGATTGTGACATTTTGGGAAGTCTGCTTGTTCACTTTCTCGCTGACAGTTAGATGAGGAGATCAGTGTCGGGCAAGTCACTTGAAAAATTGAATAAATGACATATTACTCATTGAAAAATTACTTTACTATCTACTCGACATTAGATGTTGCTTTACTTTGGTTACTCAGCCCAGCTCTGTCAAAGGTGCCTTTAAACAACTCTAAATCCTCTGTACACCCACACGCCTCTTATTCTGTATTCAATAGGTGTATAATAGAAGACAAGACATTATGTTTTCGAAAAGCAGCCACCCTACAGTTTGGAGGTATTTACTGACCATTAGCTTAGCTTCGGTAACTGACCGCAACAGTGAAGCTGTGGGTTTTACACAAACTCCAACTCTGAACAAAACCAGCTGATTATTGAATGTAGGCTTAACAGTGGGTTACGTAAGCAAGCCGCCTGAGCACACACAGCATATGTTAAGTACAACAATTTTGGAGTTACAGAGTGATATTTCTCCTCTTTTGGTAGAGGCTAACAGCACCAAGCTAACCAGATTGAACATAGAGAGACCAAACTGGTATCAACCCTCCATCAAACTCAGCGTAAAAGTTGAAACCTAAATTGTTGAAGTAACGGAGCATTACTGGGATAAGTAACTGTAATGTAATTACTGAATTTCAAATTGAAATTTCAGTTACATGTTACTGTAAAAAGAATTTAAATTAGTGCGGTGCCTTGGTAGCTCGCCTGGTAGAGCACACACCATTAAGGCTGATTTATTGCATTACTGTACATTACTGTAACAGTTAGCTTGCACCCGGACACTGTTCACCAAAAAGTAGTTACAGCAAGTAAAATCACAACATTTTTTAACATTTCTATTTTTGTACATAGTAAAAAAAACAAACAAGATGACGCATGAATTAGTGAGCATTTTTTAACTTTAGAGAGAACAAGACTAGCTGTTTCCCCCTGCTTTCAGTCTTTATGCTAAGCTAAGCTAAACCTCCTAGCTCCAGCTCCGTATTTAATGCACAGACATGAGAGTTTTGTTAATCTTCACATCTAACTCTCAGCAAGAGAGCGAAATAAGCATATTTCCCAAAAATGTCAAACCATTCCTTTAACTGGCTTTGAGAGCCATAATAAGCTTTGACAGAAAGTTACAGTGGGATCAATGTGCAGCGCTGACTTAACCCAGAGCACTGTTAACTGTAGGCTAACTGTTAAAGGCAAGAGAAGTTCAAAGCTGTGTTATTTGGTCAGAAGAGCAGATGCCTTGTAAAAAAGATTTATAAATAACAGGGAGGAAGCCACAGCACGAAAATGCTTGAAAGATAAAGTATTGTATAAAGTGGTCAATGTATTTTTGGCAAAAATGAAACCTCATACCAAACGTCTTAGGCACCTTAGGACCTCTCTCAGAGAGTAGACAGCTGATTTGCCTATATGTTTAACAAAATATTTGCTTCAGTTTTTCACCTTTGTACATAATGTTTTTCTCCTTGTCATCTGTGGAAAATAAAAATCTTGCTTTCTTTCTGTCAGCCCCAAACCGAATATCAGCCATTTAACAAGTGAGGAGTTTGTTGTCAGTTTTCCTCAGCAGATACGTCCTTGCATTTGCTGTCAGGCTGTCTCATATAGAGAACCAACTTCTAGGTTGCCTTTACATTTATTCCCCTAAGATGTATTGAGGAGAGACCAGAGTAAACAGAAATGCTCCGTGACAACTTATATGTGCGCAGGGGATGCTGAAGGAAGATGTGAATAGACTATGGCTAAGGGAGAATTACATCATGTCCATGGACTTCCCATCTGTCATTCTTTGGGGAAAGAGGGAGCTAACTATGCCACAGGCCCAAAGTTTGAGTTAAGGCAGCGCTTAGATCCTCACGCTGGCAGGTGGCTCAAAACCAGAGGCTTCTCTCCTTGTCTTCTCTCTTTAAACAAACCAAGGGGAGGGGTCCAACCTTTCTATTGTACAATGAAATAAATAAATCCAAACTTTTAGGGATCGTGGATTCCTGTTTTCTTCCTTTTAAAATGTCCATTTCCAGCAGGTCGTGGTTATTGCTCTGACTGAATCCGAGTGTTATGGTATGTGTGTGCGTGTGTGTGTGAGCTCACCATCGTGCAGATTCATGTTCGCAAGCTACATTGTGTGTGGAAAGAAGGGGAAAGCAAGTGAGAGATAGAGGGAGAGAGATGCAGGGGGAGCACAAAAAACAACACTATCAAAGGAGGGCTTCAAAGACTATCAGCTGCGTCTCCTGGGTAATTTGCGATCCTGCATTCTTTCGACTTCAAAGGGCCGCTGTGTGTTGGAGTACTGCAAGTGGGAGAGTGGGGGGAGAGCGACCAGGGGAGGGAGGAGGGGGAGAATCTGATTTCTCTAATAAATGCTGACACCAGGACTGTTTGATATTAGATTCAGGGAACAGTTTGATTTGTTATCGCCTTTGAAACTCTTTCGGACGTCCTTCAGAGAGGCAGGCTGACTACCACCACGCCCCAAGTGCAAGAGAGGAGAGCAGAGAGCGCCAGGCTGGCAGGACAATTGTCCAGCTATAAAGATGACCATTAAGGAGCTATTGATTAGGAGTCTCTCTGTCTGACTCTTTGTCTGTCTCTCTGTCGAAGACCCATTCTCTGCACACCTTACTACACTATTGTGGTGCAGAGGCAGACGCAGAGGTAGCGTTAATTTACTTTACTAGGCCATAACTCTCTTAACAGATCAATGCGCATGCGCCACTTACAACCCTTCAACTTGACCGTGTTCACAAAGGTCCACAAAGCATAAGTAAACACTATTACCATACAACAATAATGTGATCAATATACCACAACTCAATGCACCTGAAAAACATTTAAGCCGCCAATAAGTCAGTTTTTATTAGAGTCAGAGCTGTGCTGAAGCAACGGTGGTTCAACACAAGATTCAACAGTTCTAATTCAGTTAGACATATATCAATGAACTTAAATAAGATTAAGATATAATTAAGATAAAACTGAGTGATCTTTACATTTGAATGACCCTGATGATAACATAGTCAATTTGAAAACAAATCTACTTAAAATCATTTCTGGCCATGCAGGGCTGTTAGTGAGCAGCAGGGAAGAACATTTTGATACCTACCACAGACTGCAGGTGAGCAGGGGAAGAGGAAACTCTCAGGGGCTGTCAGAATAGCACTTCTGTCAGGATAGTTCACAGCTGCAATTTTGCATATTGGCACACTTTTAGGGAGTTTTCTGGAAGTGGAATCTATGCTTGCAGTTTGGAGGTCTTTAGTGCAATGTGAACTTACTGTCCGTTATTCAACATTCTTGACAAAATAATAATAATAATTTTAGTTATATAGCTAACTTTAAAAACAGAGTTTACAAAATGCTTTGACAGACAAGGCAAAGCAGAAACAGGATACCCCAAAGGCAATATAACAACAGAAAGCCAAACAAAGCAAAACAAAATTAAAGTAAAATGAAGACAGACATCTTAAAAACAATGAAAAACATGACAATGGAAATAAGAACAGGGCTTTTCACTGCAAGAAGCTACCAAAATCTTAGCCTTTTCATGTCATCGGGATTTTAGTTTTCTCCACTTGAACATTTTGCTCCAGTCTGTGTTACGTCGGTCCTACTGGCAAACAAGATCGGTAATCGTGCAAACAGCCTATGACAAAGGCCTTAGTGTCACCTTTTTTCGGAAGACATGTCACATAATTTTCATTTTGACATTGGAACAGTATACCCACTTGAAGAGGAGCATATCTAGCATATTTGAACATGATCAGCATGCCCCAGTCATGTTGCAGACAACTCCCCGAAGAAGCTGTGAGTGAAAGAGCAGCAGGGCACCGTACCTTTTCACAGCAGGATGCCGACATGTGAATTTTGACATATTGCCTGGTGCTTGTCTGGACTGTGTCCTTTTGCATAGTGGGCACTTGGCTTTAGCGCTCCTATTTGTGCATGTATGAACAAAACATTCAGATACAGGATTATACCGTAACCTCTCAGGATTCAATGCTTTCAGAAGATTCCTTCCAGTTTGAGCTTCATTTTTTTTTTGTTTGGGTTAGATTTGGCATGTTGTTTGACTCATTACATCCTATGTACATAAATCTGCGTACTCCCTAATTTATAAGGCCGTCCCTTAACAGCTTCCATTACATCTGTCCTCATATTTACTTACACCACCAATGTCAGCAGCCTGCGCTCGCAGGGCTCACTGCTCGCATCTTTACCAAGAGTACATACATACAGAGCGTGGTAAAAGGGTTTTTATGTGGGCAGCTCCATCTGCTTGGATTTAAGTACAAAAAAATATATTTTAAACACAAAGTCACAGACACTTTAAGGAGTGAAATGGAAAGTGTACATTTTTAATTTATAATTTTTAGTTCTTTGTTGAGAAATGGTGTGTTATTAATGCCCTTGTACCCTCTTTTCCTCACTCTTTTTCCAAGTGTTAATGTTGGTTCTGTGTTGGTTTGCGTGACATAATTATGCTGCCATTTCTCCTAAGGAAAAAAGAGATTTTCATCGCAACGCACCACCATGCTTAAATGAAGGTCAAATTATATGTGAGATTTTTAAAAACATGTGTCATGAAATTTAAGATACTTCGGAGGAATCTGTTACCTCAGTTTGTTTTGCAGTTTGTTCCAGTGGTGAGGTGCATGTACCGGAAACCAGTCTTCCCCAGTTGGGAGCTTTAAAAGCCAACCTATTCTGTGATCTGGTGTCATGGCTGTCAGCTTTGATGGCAATTATGGACTCATAAATAGACTTATAAATTGCGCTGATGCCCGCTGGATGTCAGTGATGACCATCAAACCTAATATCTCTCTCTCTAAAATGTCTCTTGTCCTGGTTTTCAACTCTGAATTCAAGTGATGGTTTTTCTCAGCTAGTTAAAACATCCAGAATAAATCAACTCTGACTATATGAATTCATGTTTGTAGTTATACTACACACATTCATATGATTATTTATACCTGCACATTTTCACGTATCTTCAACCCCCCCGCCCCC
>CM022482.1:19725447-19801435 GCA_011952105.1 Coreoperca whiteheadi | reverse complement strand
CCCCCCCCCCACACACACACACGCACACACCTAAATGCACGGATGCACATCAAAGTGGATGTAAGGAGATAACTCCTTCGGTGTCATCCGCTTGCTCCACATCCGCAGTATTCACTGACCCGGGGGGGGGATCATGGTATTTGATTATTCTGCAGGATGATTGATGTATCGTACACCACCGTGGTTTGTATGCATATGGAAGCATGCATCACCATTGATCTATTGATGCATGGGATTGTGTAATGAATATGCAAAACTGTAGTGCACTGCTGCACATCCAAGCGATTGGCCATCAATGAGATCATCTCCAAGTCACAGGTGTTAGGTTCCTGCTGTCCAGCCAGGACACTAGAGGCTTGTAAATGAGATGTAATCAGAACATCAGTACTAACACTCCTGTATTTGTGCCAGCCCATCATGCTACCCCCAAATCTCTCGCCCCTCCTCGTTGCCCCTGCCAGAGTCCCTCCCCACCTTTTCCATCTCTCTATCTGCTCATTAGTGCTGGGTTTGGAACAAAGAGCCATCTGGGCAACGGCTACCTGCCAGCTCAGGTGGGCCTTTACACAGAAAAGACAGCTTCTCTTCAACATCTGTCTGCAAGGATCAAAGACGTTTCTGTTTACCCCCTTTACTCCCTCTCTCACTTTCTCTCCTTCCCTCCTTCTCTACCTCTCACTCTCTTATTTCTGCCGCCAAAACTTTCCCATACGTTAGATAGGAATCAGACTAAATGCGGCGCCCTCCTCCCTCTTCATGTCTCTCTCCGCCTCTTTGTCACTTCCCAGCTCTTCTCTTTGCCCTCAGGGTGTCATACATTCTCCAAGACTGCTTTGTTTCCTGTTTTGAGCTTTTTTAGATAATTGTTTCCCTGTATGTATAATGAGGGAGACATGACTTTTGGAATTTTTCAGTGCTTTACCTCTCAGCAGACACTTATGTGTGTATATATATATGTGTGTGCGTGTGTATATATATATATATGTGTATGTACATATGTATGTATGCATATGTCTGTATGTGTGTATGTATATATGTGAATTTGTATATGTGTATGTGTATATGCGTATGTATATACAGTATATTCTTTTTTTTATAATTATCTCTCCTAGCCATGGGTTTTTGGTGCAAATGCATAGAGGAGAAACAAGTTCTCCTGAGTGCTCATAGAAACTTCTCACATTAGCAGCTAATTGTAGTGCTGGCATTTTTTATGGGTGTTTGTACGAGGTATCACAGTGTCCACTAAGATCAATAAACATGCTGAGCTATACGTGCAGACAGTAAAAAAAGGGTCAGCCAGATTTACAGCTTGTAATCAGATGCAGATGGGTCCCCAGTCCCTCGGAGAGGCCAGCTTATATCATGGAAAGTATTGATGTATTTTTATTTTTGTGCCATCCACTTTCAGAGAAATGATGCCGGCTGCTATTGCCGTAGGTAACCCCTTCCGTGGTTATGAGATGGTGTATTCAGCTGGCCTGGCCCTGTGGATGCAGGGGATCAGGGGAAGTGTTATCCTTTAAGCCAGGTGCCGCTGTTCAACACAGCCGGTTCCTGCTGACTGAAACACTTCCCCGCACGCTTCTGTCTGCTTGTCTGACTGTGCTCTCGCAGGCTCAGTGTGTGTGTGTGAAGAGGTTACTCGGGCCCTCTGCCTGAGCTGTGAGTGTGTACAGTATGAATGAGCGTGTTTGATCGTCGGAGAGATTTTCTGGAAGCCTCTTCAATATAATGCTGGTGTTGCTGTATTTCTGTTGTTGTTTCAAGCCCTTTGCTCAGAACTAATAAAGATTGATTAGTCTTCTGTTCAAGATCAATGGCGACGCTATTTTGGTCATGCCTGTTTGCCAGGATGCATTCTGATCAATGACAAAGCTATTTTTTGTGTCGAGGGCAGGGCCCAGTTTACTTCAGGCAGAACGAGAGAAAAAAGCTTGGCTGATAGACTGTTCAAGGCCACAGAAGCTTCAGCAGCTCAGCTGAACTCCTCCCTTCTCTCCCCCGAATAGTCTCCTGTTCTAAAAGTGTTGATGATGAATTAATTCTGAGTGATTTTGCATGGTCTATGTCACACACATTACCAGTAGGGACAATTACATCACTGTCAGATTACAACGTGCCACCCGCTGTTCTGCCAGTTTAAAAAAACGCTTCCAGGAAACCCACGCGCCCCCCTCTTGTCCCCTTTTTCTACTCTTTCTTCAACCTCTCTCTTCCCCTGACCCTCCTCAGGCAGAGGCTTTCTCCTGCATTGACTTGAAACTGGAGGGGGGGAGGCATTGTCCATTTTTCTCCAGCATCATGTTCAGCAGGAGACAGCCAACTGGAGCGTAAAACAAGAGTCTGCAGGTAGCCACCGGCTGAGCTCACCTGCCGCTAAATTCACTCTGACAGGTGAGATCACAGCCTCGTGGCGGGGCACGGCTCCCGACAGAGAGGCGAGAAGCATGTGGGTGTAGCATCTCAGCCTCGCAGGACCTACCACTACCACTGCAGCGCGACGAAGTAAGATGGTTAATAGTGAAACATCTCATGGGTTACAAGGCTGGACTGACTGTAGTCTTTCCGTCGGATAGAAATGATAAGGTCTTTCAACTGGACAGGCTGCAAGTTGTGGGCCAGATAGTCACTGGAGTCACTTTTAAAAAGGAGTTCATTTAGTTTTAATAAAAAAGATAATGACTTTCATTACAGGTATACCCTCATAATACAAGCATGATACCATAAAAGAAGTGGGAGTCATTTAATGAGTTGGAATGATCCTGGGTGGGACAGTATGTCATTTACAGTATAATATAAAATTATGAAATTAGCCTACTTGTGTTATATGCAAATCTACATTCTTGTTTTAACTGATATTCTTTAAAAACAAGACATCACGCGTGAGGTACAAGCTGTTTTTGAGTGTTAAAATGATTTTGTCAGTTTAATTTGTACAGAAGGGGTCTTTAATCTTTCATAACCCAGGGGAAGCTGATGCCTTCTGGTCCTAACACGATAGGAATTAAGGGTATGCTAAAAATAGACTGGAATTTAGGGTCATAGCTAACATTTGTTTGCCAGCAGGAGCCCTACAGTACAGTGACCAAGTTTCAGCTCATCAGCGGAGCAGAGGAGTCCCAGCTTCTCCCATCCTAGTTTTATCATCCTTGTGCTCCTTCCCCAGTGATAGCTTAGTATTCTGCTGTTGATGAAATGAAACAGGAGTTAAGTCGAAAATGGCTTCCCTTTAAGCTTTGGGCTGGGGAAAAACAATATCGTTCTGCAGAACACTGGTGTGTTTGTGCGTGTGTGTGGTTTGTTTGTGACGTTTTCCATCGCCAGCGTGTTTTTATTTGTTTCACTCAGGTGCAAAACACACCACAGGGAAACCACACCCCTACATGCACACACACACACACACATATACCTACACGCACACACACACGCAAACCTCCCTACTCAAACTTATCCCAGCTTCACTGCTGCAACTCAGCAAATGTGGCGGGCAAGGTTTAATTTTCTGGCCCCCCGCCTCAGCCCCAGCCTCATGCATTTTTCATCACCACCATCCTGTTCCCACCCAGCCACTGCCGCTGCACAATGGTATTGATTGGCGATTAAGCCATCAAACTGTTATAAAGAGGTTAATATTTTAAAGCTGTTACGCTTTTCCACCATCCTTACATTAACGTGTACCCTCTAGTACAGTTTCAAGGGTTTTTAAGAGTTTCCGCTCTTATGCCACGTCAGATTATGAATGTTTGATGTAATGCAGACGGCAGGGTTTCTTCCCCTGCCCCTATACAATGCTTACTCCAGCTCTGAGGTAATGTGTTCGATCAGTTGACTGTGCCAAGGGTCGAGAGGGAACACTGTCAGTCAGCAGGGAGACTGGGTAGGGTCATACTCTGCTAACCCCACATGTGGGATATGTCTAGTTGTTGACCAATTTGCTTATGGTAATTCTAATAGATCTCTGGAGGCCGCCTGGAAATATTGAGGGTTCAGCTTTAATTGTGACCACTGGGCAAAGAATCTGCAGTCTCATCCTATTCCAGCAACTGATGAGCATCTTGAGTTATTTTTAGGTGTTAATCCAGAGGAGAGACTCTTTTCTCTCTCCTTCAAGTAATGCATACAAATATACTTGACACCTCTGGTATACCCAGCCATGATATTTTCCTGCTCTCATCATGTTTCCGATGGCAAGACATTAGTAAAAGTTACTAGGTTTAATGGAGGTGCTAAAAAAAAGATGTTCTCTGGTCTTGGCAAATGTGAGAGAGGTGAAAATTAAAAAGGACTGTACTGATAGTTTTTTAGACCTGTGGTTTCCAGCCTTCTTTGTCAGACCACCACAGATGGTCAGATGACCACCGCCCACCAGGTTCCAAATGTGTTCCTTTTGAATTGATTTTAAGTTAGATGTTAATTATATCAATATTGTTACAATAATGTTTTCATACAAATTAATTGTCAATGTTCAGGTGGTATGGTCAAGTTTGTATTTGTACTATTTACACTTGGAGTGGCAGACACTGGACAGTTCAACAGTCTATCCAGTACTTTTAGCTATCTGTTAATCCATTATTTTTAGATAACTATTTGAACTGTTATTCATACTTTTAGCTAATTATTTCAACCATTCATCAATTACTTTTAGCTAACTCCTTTCACACAGTCTCAATTGCAAAAGTTCAGGTGTTACAGCTATGTGAATATATATTTTTAATCACAACATCTCTTTTTTCAAATTAGCTGAGCTACTCTACAATCTTTTCACGTACCCCTTGGCAACTGCAGAAATATCCCTCTGTGGTACAAGTACCCCAGGTTGGAAATCACTGTTTTCGACTATTAATTACAATACAAAACATTACAAAACTGTACACTTAACTTAATTGCGGCTCATTTTCCAAAAGCACACCACAAGTCCTTATCCTGATATCCTGTGTTAACCACTGGTTATTAATCATTTCAGGACTACATGCACTGAGCTCATGAGTCGCATGTCCACCCAATGTCAAATTTAAATATGTGTCTAAACATACTGGAATCAGACTATAAAATACCCCCCATGGGATATTAGAAAATTGTGGAGTGTAACTCCGGCTTCCTCCCACCGTCCAAAGACATGCGTGTGTAGGTTAATTGATAACTCTAAAATTGCCCCTAGTGAATGAATGTGAGAGTGAATGGTTGTCTGTCTATGTGTCAGCCCTGCGACGAGTTGGCCACTGTCCAGGGTGGAGCCCGCCTAAGGCCCAAAGTCACTGGGATAGGATCCTGTCACCCGCGACCCCTAACGGGAACAAGAGGTAGAAAATGACTGACTGACTGAAATGTAACTCCCCCTAGGATGCTAAAAACTCGGACGTTACCTCAGTGTCCTCAATGGTAGCTACAAAGCCCTGGATACATACTTGATGTAGGAAAACATAAAATGTTATGTATTATAATAATATATAAATAATATTTTACAGTAGCTACAGTTCCAAAAACCCACTCTAGAAGAGCTTTCAAAGCATGGCCTGTTTGGCATTACCACAGGATGATAACACAGTTTGCTTTACTGTGATAGATGTTTCAAGTCTCTGCTTGATTTTCATATGGTGGTGAAAATAACTTAACACATGTAGGAAATAAATGCAAATGTATTATGCTTTGAAATCAAGTAAAAGAGAGTATAGAGGATTTGAAGTAAATAGATGGAAACATGCAGAATCACCAGGACAGTATGGTTCTGTTGAGGGACTGGAACAGGGGTCTTGAGGGGTGACATGTGAACAAGGACAAGGGCTGAAAGAGGTGAGAATGGACATGGAATGGATTTATTTTGGGAGTGTGCTAGAGAGAAAGAGAGGTAGAGAAACATGTCAATTTGGGTAAGCCCAGTAGGATTCACACCTGCAGGTCTCGTGACTGGAGCGTAAGAATGTCAGAAAGCCAGGGACTGTTGGCACGCAGGAAACAGGGAAAGGACCCAAACTCAGAGAGTACCGGCAGACGGGTACAGTTCAATGGCTTATTGTAGCTTACTGGCAGATACAGGTAGGCGGGCAGATAGGAACCTGTAACAAGCGGCAGGAACCCGAAACCAGAAGTCAACATAGCTACTGAGACGGACCGGCAAAGGAATCGCACAGACATAAAAACACAAGTGAGGGAAGGATAATTAGATACAGGTGAAACCAATCAAGGCGGGGCAAACAGGCAACGCTGGAGGGAAAAGTTAACAAAGACAGGAAATAAAACTAAAAGCTACATCAGCGGAGGAGAGTATTTCAAAATAAAACAGGAAATAACTATACATCAACCCTCAAACCATGACACGGACAGGGTCGCAGGATGTAGCTTAGCATTGAGGGAAAGCTACTCTCCATTATTGTACAGACTAAACGCTTTGAGGACAGACTTTCACTTTGACTTTAAGCCAAGGTCATGCACTGAAAAGCACAGATTTCCCCTGTTATGTGTCCCCTGTTGACTCATTGTCCACACACCCAAATCCATTCAGTTGATGTGCTATATCTCTGCGTGTCAGTTCATTCTCTCGCTCTGCTTGAAAGTGCAGACATGTGCCTCGTATAATAAGAGTGGTGCTCTCCATTAGTGGCAGTCAGTTTGTGCTGTTTAAGTCCTTATGGTGCTCTCCTCCAGGGCAGAGCTGGATGACACGCTCCAGCAGTGTCCCAATCACTGTGATCACCTGTGACAAACCACACCAAGCCCCAATCAATGCACTACTCTCCCGAGGGCCGAGGAATTAATGTACCTCTGGTGCCCGGCGTGCCTGTGCGTGTGTTTATTGCAGCACACAAACAGGTCCGACAGAACGTTCTGAAACTGACGGAATTATAAAAAGTTTTTAACAAATCTGGCTGTCTATATGTGGGGGATATAAAGAAGACAAAATTATCTCTTCTTACCTAAAAGACAAATCCAAAACGAAGAAAGACAGCTGAAATTAAAGAATGAATGGGTAACAAGGAGTGAAGTAAAAAAGGAAAGCAGGCTCAAGAAATTAGACTAGTAGAGAAAGTAACAGAGGCACAAATGAAGGCACTGTGTGGGAGATTTGGTACAGGCAGGGGGGAAGCGCAGAGCTCAGTCGGTGACTCCTAAGGGAGAATGTTCACAGCTATATTAATATAACACAGAGTTAGAGAAGCTTTGTTTGTCTTGGGCTAAATTAACACCCCCTTACCATCATAATAGTCATGTCATTATAGGAGGAGGGTGAAGAGCCTGAAGAGTGTTTATGTCAATGTTTTTCCTTCCACTTAATGAGCTGGGATCACTCCCTGCAAATAAATTAGCAGATGAGACTATAGAGTTGTTAGTGAGGTACAGAGTTTGAGGTTTCTTTCACTCTGTCAATCCTTTGGAATGAGAGTAAGGTTGAGACGCACAGCCAAAAACACACACACACACACACACACACACACAAATACATTACATGTACAGAGTGTACCAGATGTCCAGCTGTTCAGTGTCTTCATTAATCTGTTGTGAGCGGTGGTTTTTCTTTTACTTGTCCTCGGCATTTTGTTGCCGGTCTTTGTTCCCCTCTTTCTCTATGTCTCCTCCTCCTCCACCACCCTCCCGGCTCATGCTGAACCTCCTGCTGCGGTTTGCCTCCAAACACCATCCGCCCACCGCCACTACCCCCATGCCTGCAGGAGTTTGTCCCTCATTATCGGTCCTTACTGCACCCCAACCAACCTTCCCACCCAGCATGGTGTCATAGCTCCAGTACAGTATTGTCTCATTATCTCCGCAGACACCAGAGATGCAGGGCATTATGAGACATCAGACACTCCCCCTCGGTTAGAGGGCTCGAGGTTACTGATAGAGCTGACAGGTGATTAAGACAGGCCAAAAGGTTTTGTCTGGCCACATCAGTGCAGCTGAACTACACGCTGAATGCACTCTTCCATTTCTGCTCGTGCATCCTGGTTCATCCGTTTGTCTTGAGCGGCGCTCATCTGCAACGCAGTATTAGCATAAAATGAGCGAGCAGGCAAAATGAACGCGCAAAGGGAACAGCTGTATATTTTCTTTATTTTTTTGCTCTGGGTTTGCTCAAGTCAAGTCACATTAGCTCACAATGTTTGAAAGTTCTTTTACCAAACACCCAATGGACCCAAACGAGGACAATAAAACAATACTGAGATACTGTAGAAAAAGTCGAAATAGATGTGGTGCTTGGTTGGACTTACTCCATAATCCCTGTGAAGAGTAGTTGCAGTGTGTTTTACAAGAACTGCGGTATTGGGTCGATTTGCTTTTGCTCGTGCTTTTCTGTCATTTGTTAGTTTCAAAGCTCTACCCTCTACATAAATTGCTCTGTTTAAACATTATATTCACATTTGTTAAATATTTCTACACAACAACCAACCAATTATCTAAAAGGTTCTGGGTTAACATGAGCACACGCTGGCTTGATTTTGCTTCGCTTGGAGCTGTGTAAATGAAGCTCGGGGTTTTAAGCGGGCCGGGTTTAGATGCAAATTTAACATTTTGGCTTTTGCTTGTATCAAATGACACCAATGGCACTGAATAAATTCATCAGGTTCATTCCATGTTAACAGATGGTGCTGAGGTGACACCAAGAAGCAACGTAACCGTGAGGTGTGCTGTGCAGAAATATGAAATGAAATGCTCCATATTATGTAATTCGATTTTAATTGAAAATGAAATGTTTATGATTATGTTAACTTGTTTAAATTATGTCTTTCCCCTCTTCTGTGCCACCTGCAAACTTTTCCAAAGATGCTGTAAGACCAAATCATCCAAAGAAAATTGCGTGGAAGCATGTGTGTCATAAAAAAAATCACTCCATCTTCTTGATGTATGGGTTTAAATGCACTTGGCTCTCCATCTTCTCCTTGACTCATCTCTCCCAATTCCTTCTGTCTTCCCAGAGCTCCAAAAAGCAACACGTAACGCACGTGTAACTGTTGGGCCTGTTTTCTTGGTTTTGGGATGGGGGTGGCGTGGCGGAGGAGCGGGGCTGGCGAGGAAACAGCACTGAGAAGGAGAAGGAGGAGGAAGGAGGGGGGTTGTCTGTCCTAGGAGACAGATGGCGCGGGGGGCTGGTCCATGATTGGCTGGTGCTGGACGGGCTCCATGTGCTGTAGTGGGTAACTGGGGCCCAGGGTGGAACGTAGGCGGCACTCTGATCCTAAGCGCCACAGTAGTCCTCAGGCACAGGAGTCCACTTCCCCCGCCCATCTGTTCCTTCCATCGCAGCGATGGCAAACGTTCCTGTACACACACAAAAATATACACAGGCGAACATACACACGCGTTCGCATACACACACATACGTCAGAGACTGCCCCCTGCTAATCAGCAGCTTTGGGTTCAGTTGCAGTGCACCAGCAGCTCTTCCCCCAACATTCCTCCTCCCCATCTTAAAAAATTAGCCTCCAGGTTTGACTAGATCCCACCAGCTTCCGCTCCCATTTTGTGTCACGCTGGCACACTGTATCTCTTACTGAAACACTTAAGCTCTCCCGCTCGACCGTTTGTGTAATCCCACATAATATTAGACCACTCCCACGCATACTTGTCGATGGCCGCAACCTTTGCTGAAAAGTGCTCCTGGCATCAGGGATTTAATTGCTCTGCTGTCACCTGTGGGGGGTATAAGGGCAGGGGTGAGCAGGTACAGCCACAGACTGGGAGATCCGAAGCCAGAAGGGAAAAAAGAAAAAAAAAACGGCGAGGTTGTAAACAACAGAAAAACATGCCGCCGTAAGGTCTGTAATGTATGCAGCAGGATGTGTTTCTGTGAGTGATGCATGTCTCCGGAGAACTTTTTTTTCTCAAATCATTAATGTTTTCATAATCAGTCTGGTAATAAACGTGCTAACACACATGCAGCACTCAGAGCGAAAATGACTTGAATGGGAAGGTGACATCAGAGTCACGGTCAAAAGGCTGTCGGTGAGTCAAGGTCAGATGGAGCCATAGTACATGATGTTTTTCTTCCTTTTTGCAGCCTGGATTGCTTGCGATCATCAAATGGTCAACCATGCTTTTAAACGTTGTTATCTGTGCTCTGATGAAATATCCAGGTAAGTGGCGAGTCATTTGTTAAATGTCTTCATCTGGTTCTTCCTATTCCAGATTGCGCTGTGTGGACAGCAGAGAAACACCCGTGAACAGGTTGTCATTTCTTTGAACTGTGGAAGGAAACCGGAGCAGCTTGTGGAAATCCACATAAAAACGGGAAGAAAATGCAAACTCCAGGAAGAAAGGACCAAGAAACAAACGGTAATGTTGCTGTGAGGTGACACTGAGGGCTATTTTTCACTGCTAATGTGAATACAAATATTACAAGTTCCATATTTGAGTTCTCATAACGGAGGAAAACCACACCTGAACTCCACCTATGCCACCAGTTACCACATCCTGTGCATGCCCAAATCTACTCTACCTGTCTCCTCCCATGTCACTTCTCTCCTTCAGGACAAAAGGAAGTTGAGAAATTAAAGTGAGACTATGTAAACAGCAACCACTGTAGCCACAAGTGGCAATTACACGATAATGGCACATTGAGTTTTTCTTCATTTCCCAAGGTTACCTTGATTAATTTGCTTTAAAGACATCATCATTAGATGACTTAACTGAGAACAAACAGGAAACAAACATGTTTTGTGTGTTTACTTCTTGTTTTACTTTTATGTTGAAACCTTTGAAATATATATCTATAGCTAGGTTCCCATCCAAATGAGTTAAAATTCTGACCAAATTTCCAAAAAATCGACCAAAGAAAACACGAATTAATGTATATCTCTGTCCACTACTGTTATGCGAATATTAGGAGTTGAGCGCATCAGGATTAACATGTGCCATTAAACTATTGCAGAGGAAGCGGGTTCAACAAGATGCCATAATTAAAAAAACACCAGTCAAATTTCAAACAGTGGAAAACATGATGGAAATACAGCTTTTATGTTTGTTTCATGTAATAACTTGAACGTCGCAGTCTCCTCATCGCTCCACACAGATATGATGTTTATGTCTGCCGTCATTTTTCGACTCTTCAGTGGAGTGGAAGCTTCAGTGGACATTTAA
Source organism: Coreoperca whiteheadi (assembly GCA_011952105.1). Classification (NCBI taxonomy): domain Eukaryota; kingdom Metazoa; phylum Chordata; class Actinopteri; order Centrarchiformes; family Sinipercidae; genus Coreoperca; species Coreoperca whiteheadi. Next base: position 19,790,362 of record CM022482.1, on the reverse strand, counting down.
GTCGCATTCTTCAGACCAGACTGCATGACAGCATGCCTTATTCTTGATAAATAGTAAAATTATTTAAAATAAATGAGCATTTAGCAACACATTTTTTAAAAAGTAGCCTTTTATTCCTTTGCATGCAAGTATAATCTTTGAATAGCTTCATACATAAAAGCCATGGCATTTAGAAAGGAAATACTTTGAAAGTCATTAAAATGTCTCTATTTTTACACATCTGGTTAGCACATTCGGTAGCATGTTCGCCCCTTGTACGGGGCTGTAGTCCTCCCCGCGGCGGCCCGGGTTCGACTCCAGCCCGTGGCCCTTTGCTGCATGTCATCCCCCCTCTCTCTCCCGCATTTCCCGTCTCTCGTTTGCTATCACTGTCAAATAGAGGCATAAAAGCCCCAAAAATATACATTAAAACTTTTAACATACTAACAACATATATGACATTCCACTGAGCGCTGGGCTTCACATGCTTTTAGAGAGAGGCACTTAGCCAGCTGTCTGAATGCCAGTTAGACCTTAAATATTAATGCAGTAATATGGCATTGTTGGAAACTTACTGAGCTGTGGGCTCCAGGCTTGCTGGATTATTTGTCACACTCCAGAAAGCTCACAGCAGCCAGAAAAGAAACCTCCATGAAAGGGCGAGAGCTTACACCTCACAGAGCGATGCTTCTTCAGATGATAAGAGAAAAAATGCCTTTTATAACTACAACATTGGAAACATGTTGCTTTATTGGTGCTGTTTTGTATCTTTTAGTATTATTTGTATTGCCTAAAATAAGTCTCTAATGTTCTCTTTCTTCTGAAAAATGCTCCTGGACTCCGAGCACATTAGCTGATACTCCATAGTTGTCTTTTGAAAGTGCTAAATTCAACCAAACCCCAAATGAAATGTGGCTATTCGCTTAGAATCCAATTGAGATTTGCACAATCAAAAACAGGTGCAAAATGCATTAAGCTCAATAGTCAAAGCAGCCCTCCCCTCCCCTCTTTCTCTCTCTGTGTGAATATTCCAGCAACAGATGGCCGATAGAGAAATCAGCAACACGTTTATTTTCTCTGTCCTTTATTTTAACAAAACTGTGTCAGAATTGGATGGCTACCCGAACACACATATTTTAGTATACATTGATTCTGTTCCAGCGGAGATATTTTCATCTTACATCATCCAGTGAACTGAATATGCGTGCCTCTGGGAATAAGTCGCTTTTCACCAACAACAGTTTTTTAAGATTTAGTTTTTGTGTAAACAAAAAAATATGCGAATGTGCATAAAATGCTATGCATAATCACCACGCGCACGCAAAACGTACAGACACATGCAGCCTCAGTGCTCTGTGCTTTACTGCTTGTAATGTATTAAGTTAACCTTGGAGACACCCTATGGTGCTTTAGCTAGGGCTGGCAACGATGCCTTAATCTCTGCAGGGAATGAGAAGATGAGTAGACAGAAGGAAAAAAAGATACAACTAGAGTTTAACTTAAGAGAAAAAGTGAGATCATTTTTTGGCATATATGTGTGTGGATGACTGTGTGCAGGTGTGCTTGTGTGTGCGTGAGGAGGTTATGCTGGATGCCTGATTTTATGTGTAAAGAAATGCAAATATAAAATCAGGGATGGGATGCTGGCGCAGGCTCACAGCCGAGAGAGTTGCTGTGGGTTGCGTGGAAAGGTTGGGGACACAGGGGGCAGGGGTGGGTTAGGGGGCACATGCGGTGAGAGGGGGTCAATGATGTGAATTCCATTGATCGCAGGCTGCCTGACAAGTGTTCAGTGATTTCCTGTCCCTGGCAGAAATATCGTGCTTTTTAATCCATTTGAATCAGAGCAGCACGGGGGCTCAGTGAAAGAGGCAGAGAGTCTGTGTGTTTGCCCAAGTGTGTTTGTGTGTGTGTGTGTGTGTGTGTGTGTGTGTGTGTATGTATGTGTGTGCTGCTGCTTGGAATTGGTGGAGTGGGGGGGGGGGGCAACGCAAACAGGATGCTAATGAGTCTGCGCTAATCAATGTGTGCTTAATCAGCTATTCAGCTCTGAGTGGCCACGAGAAGCATAGAGGAGGGGAGTGGAGGCGGTGAGAGAGTGTTGGGAGGAGTTCATGAGAAAGTGCAGGCCCAACCTCTGATTCACTCCCTTTGTTGAGAACATTGGTTCTCAGGAACCCCTTGGTGAATGCAGCTTTACTGTCCTTCAGACAGTGAAGCGCCCAGTGCGTTATTGGCTTTCTGAATGAGCAGCTGCTCTGCTGCTTCACTCGTCTGAAAAATAACTTAATGATATGCAGTGTAAAAGATGGTGACTTCATGATTTGTGACTGTTGAATGCACTCATATAAAATATAATCTAATATATCTATATGGGATGAAGCACTTTTTTACAAACAAAATGGGCATCCATGCAAGGGTGTAGTCTTTTCTGATTATGCAGAATGATGCAGGAAATGCGTCAAACCGTTGGTCTTCGTGTGATCTTAGCTGTAGCTAGCTAACTGTTTAAGCTAATGTTAGCTCCATGAATTGGTTGAAAATGCCGCTTAGCTTGCGTATTTGTTATTATTTTCACTTTTAACATTACAGGAGAAAAAGGCTTTAAGCACGAGGACTAACTAATGTGTTTGGCAAAGGGAATGCTGTATCCGGTAACGTTGCTGGGGATTCTGGAGTGTAAACGTCCCCAAAACCAATAAAGACCAGGACAGAGATGCTAACGTTACCCTCCTCTCTGACAGAATCCAGGACCAGCTTCCCCATAGTGGGGAAATACAGTATAAAGTATACAGTATAACAGTGAATATGTGAGTCGTGAAAGGATCCTGTAACCCCATAGTTAGTTAGTTGATGATATGCTTCTTGGCCTGACGTTATGCTCTGTTACTACTATGGGTAGTAAGCTAATTAGCCGGACATGCTAACGATTGTAGCTTACATTAGAGCAGATAAAGACACTGTTTTCTGTTCCTTACACGTTAGCTCTTGTGTTTTATATTTTGGAGAGGCTAAAAAAAGACACCACCCTCCAAGCTTATTAAAAGCAGAGTATTGCTTTTACTACAGTCCCATGCACGAGACATGTAACATTAGCGAAATCCAAAGCCTGACATGCTTTCCATGTCTACCTATGGTTGCTAAGCTAAAATTGGACAATCACTATTCAGGGGAGGGTTTTAGTGAACGATTAGTTGCATAGATAACTAGTTTGGTGTTATTATGTGCTATTAAGCACTTAGGTCTATTCATTAAAAAAACATTGTTGGAATGATCATTCATTTAAGGTTGTTTAGCACTTACACTACTGCTCAAAAACAGTTATTTTCAACCACTCGTATTCCCATGAACAGATCACACGTCTCTCATAAAGAATTCATAATATAGTACACAGTGTTCTTGTTTATAAACTTTCATTATTTAACCCTCTCACACAGCACATTTTCTGACCCTTTTTTCTCTTTTTTCCAGCATGTTGGTTTCAAAAGTTACGCATTAATCCTGTTCTTTACCCACTCAGAAAAAGGCCACAACTCAATCAGTCTCCCGTCCTCGGGAACAGCGGCCTTTAAAGAATGACTCCATACCCTGAGTTGACAGCCCAAAGATGGGAAGAGAGGAATTAATCTCACAGAAAGACGCAGAATAAAAAAAGGGTGGTGGTGGGGTGGAAATAAACTAAAAAAGAAGGTTGGGGACGGTGCAGAAACAAAGCCGTGTGTTTGGTGAACGTGGGGGCAGCTGGGGTCCGCTCACAAATTGTACACAAATTTCTGCAGCACACGGTGTACGCGCGCGCACACACACACATACGCACACCCACACCTCCAGTATGTGTGAAGATGAGAGGTGGGAGGGAGAGGGAGCAGGGATCAATCCATATTACGGTCTAATCTGTATCGCCCTGGGCTGCCGCAGACGCAGGGTTTTGGGGGACCTTATGAAGTGTCAACAAGTTGTGATTCCAACTTCCAACTCGGAAAAATAGGGCCACTGCATTCGGTTGTTAATATTCTATAACAGGCAGGGGTCAGTGCAGACACTGTGGCGTCTAGTTGCGAACAGTTAACCAAGGGACACATTATTTGGCTACCTTGACTGGCCACCCAAATAGGATGTGACCTGAGGGCAGCAAACAGCTGTAGTAGTAGCTAAGTAGTGAGAAGTGGGTAAGCAAAGAGAGAAAGAAATAAGTGTTGATTCCTGGCAGAGCTCCATATCGATGCTCCCATGCAGTGTGTTAGTGAGATTGCGTTGGTGTGCGAACTGTATCGGAATTTGGAAGGAGAACAGAGGCAGATTGGGGAGAAATAAATGGAGAGAAAGACGGATCGCAAAGGACCATGCCAGAATCGCTCTGGGGCCGTCCATTGTGAATCACGAATGCCAGTAAATTCATCACATCACAGCATACAAAACTCCTCTTTCTATTTCATTGCTCCTCTTGATCATTCCGGCCATTCATCCTGTGAGACAGCAGCATGTAGATGTTGGTGTCCAATTTATTTACTAAAATCCACATTAACATGCCCGACATTTGTCACATACCAAATCTGGGACTTGTAATTTAAATGGCTCAAGTCTGGTGTCGTGTCATTTGGCTTGCGTTGGAGACTATTTGATGAGGCTACATCATGACAAACCCCCCTGTCCATCTATGTATCTATTCGGGTAAATGAGCGATGGCTCTCGTTTGAGCCGGAAAGCCGAGCTGTCATTAGTCTGTCTTGAAATACACCCACTAGCTCTAATGATGCAAAAACATGCCTGGCTATGCCTGAGCACGAGCCGTTTGAAGAGTATGGAAAAAAATAAAAAAAAAAGAACTAAAAAGGGTTGAAGAAAGATGGATGGAGAAACGTGTATGTCTTCAGGTGGAGGTAGTATTTCACCACTGATAGATGGGGAGGATGATGGGATCTTAATGTGAGCTGGTGGTTTGTGTGGTGTGTGTGTGTGTGTGTGTGTGTGTGTGTGTGTGTGTGCGTGTGTTTCAGTTTTATTTTTTATTTTAAAGAGGAGTGGGCTTTTAACATGCAACTCAGAATCTGTCTGCGTGTCAACCACTCTTTGATGTCCTGCTGCTTCTGTAGCCTTTGAGAGGGCTTCGGTATCATTAAGCACTTTCAATGAGTCCCACGTAGAAAGATGACTGGATCCCTAAAGTTTTTCATCATCGATAAAAAGGAGTCTGCCTCTCCCTTAACTGGGAACTTTAATCAACTTTAATCCATTTATTTGTCCATAAATAACCTGCCTTTGATTAGCCAAATGATATTTTTTTTAGCATTGTTAGAAAATCTATCGTTGCCCTCTCTCTTTAGTTTTTTCTAGAGCTGCTTCATCACAGCAGTGTCTAGTATGTGCTCCATAATGATGTGCAGGTATCCATCGTATGTGAGTGACGTGAGGCTAATATGTGGAGAGCTAATATATGCCTGTCACCAGTAAAGGAGAGCATGAGCTTTCCAGAGTGCACCGCATGCTGAATTTGAACGAGGGGGGAGACATTAAATATTCTTTTTGATTGCATATCCAGCTGCATATTCTCACAGAGGGATTTTGCTTTTAACTGAATGTGCTGTACACAAGCACTTTGCAGTTTAACAAATATTTCTCCCCTGGCAATGTCTCAGCCCACCGGTGGTTTAGTACTTAATCCTTCCCAACAAATTCAGCTACTAGATTCACCCAGGGGTGGGCGGGGAGCTGCCATCTCTACAAAGGGAATTATTGACATTATTAAGCTATCTGTTTACAGTAGAAAATGCATTTTGTATCACAAACAAATGTATGGTTTCAATCCCTATAAGCCCTCTGTAGGCTATAACTTAGCTCATAATGATGAAAGTGACCTTGCTCTGGAGAGTTGGGTGGGCAGGTTTTACTAATGTAGCTGGGAATACTTAAGGGAATACTAATGTTAGTTGAGGCAGCATCTTAGGCCTGCTTATAGCACTTCTTATCCCAGGTCTCCCCCAGAATGAAGGGTCCTTTTGAAAAAGCCCGTCTTCTCATCTCTGGCTCTGTTCTGAAAGCTCATTAGGACCAGAGATCAAAGAGTGGGGCAGTCGGCCTGTGAACTGGACACTGTGGGCTATTTCCATCTATTTATCACTCATACGGCTATTTTGGCTCTCACTGGAGGTGATCTGCATCCAGATCACACCACAACTTTCCTCTGTAATCATGCCATTTTGGTGACAGCCATCAGCAGCCATGTGCTAAGAGTTCTCTGAACTGAATGCCTGTTTCCAACAAATGCTGGCCTGCATAGGAAAATGAACAGCTTTACCCTTGTCCATATTAGACTGCTGTGCTAATTTGACAAAGTATTATAAAGTTAAAAGGACATTGAAATGCTTCGTGTGAAAGATGCAGAAACATGTCATAGTTCCAGATATTAATAAATGTTGAAAAGGCATGAGGACTCCTGAATTAAAAAATTGTTGGGCATGTATATTTTAGTTGTCAATTTGTCCCTTATTTATTTTTTCTTAGCCTGTGTATCAGCTTTTCTCCAAGTTTAGTCATTTGTTTGGTTTGATTAATGCCCTTCCCGCTCGATTTTGAAACTACATTATGCAACATTTGTGACATTAAAATAGCACAGGCATGTTAAATGTGCCACAGACAGGATTTATTTGAGTATGTATTAATAAGATAAACATAATATAACATAAGTTAAGAATTTCATTCATCCCCTTGCCAGTTGCCAGTTTTTGAGGTAGACTTAGATTAAACTGATAATACAACAATTGTACAATAATACAACAGTGCTGCAATAAATCCAACCTTTATGAAGGTTCTGATGTTCACTATATTTTTAGAGAGGTATTGATTCAACTGTATGATCATTTAGGAGGATGTAGTTTTGTGTTGCTGTTGAACTGTACTGTGTTATGCAGAGAGGTGTTTCAGTTATTTAGCCTACCCTCATTGATATAAATGGCGTGGACAAAATAATAGAAACAACTGTATAATATAATACAATTCAACAGCACCACAAACTGCAGCCTCCAAAATGATCATGCAGTTGAATCAACACCTCTCTAAAACAGTTTCGACAAAAACTGAACAATATAACCTTCATAAAGGGAAGACTGATTGCAGGATTATTGTATTAGGCGACATTAGTTTTAGCTAGGTGTACCGAATAAACTAGCAAGTTTTAAAAACTATTATTCAAGGACTGTGGGATTTTGGGCACGGATTTTGTATTGAACTTCCATAAAATTGGGTAACTTGCAAAGGACAGATTTAACAAAGAATGGCCAAAATTGTCTCTCAAAGACAAGATAATATAACTCCGATGTCATCGTGAGTTATTTTCTTAGACCTGACAAAGCTCCTCCAGAGCCACGTAAGTCATTGTGCAACTGTTTGCACTGGCTGATAACTAGTAAGCTCAATTGGATGTGTAAAATGAGTGGAGTTCCCCTTTAACGCAGACTGTGTGGTTTCCTGCCTGCTTTTTCACTTGGAGCTGCGTTGTAGCTCCCTCTGCCTCAGACTAGATGCTAAGTGGGAGCTTGATTGAGCTGAGGGTGAAGACAGCAAAATCAGCAGTACATTTCCTGTCTCAACCTTTCCCCCGCTTTGATGGTGTACAGACAAACACACCTGCAAGCATACATGGGCCTAAACACACATTCATTTAGTCACATCAATGAGTGACCTCAGACAGCCCAGAGCAGGTGATGAGCAGGTGATGAGCAAGCGATCTGTCTGTCTGCCTTTGTAGTTGTTTAACGATGACATTGCGCAACCAAGTCAAACAATACTGAGAAGACAGGTGAGCTGTGGATCTCATTCACTTAGTGCAACTCTGTTCTCCTTCAATGCACATACTGGGGAACACAGGGACATGCAGTATTTATAACCTTTAAAACCTTTCTATTTCTTGGGCTTATAGTGTCCATAGCACACAGGACAAGGGTAGAAGTGTGAGAAAATGCACAAAGCGGGAGTCTTCACAGAAGCTGGTCTATGATGGATGATCCATAAGGGGCAGTGTGTGACAGACAGCGTCTCTCTACACATATTATACAGTATACGTGACACACCTGCATTCCACATGCATATACAGCCTTACCGCTCGTACATGTCCCCTCATTCGTGTCATAAACACACCGGAACCCGAGCAGTGACCCGTTCCCTGGAGCAAGCGTTTTTGCTATCACAAGCTGTTCAAACATTTGAAGGCCCTGTCTCAGGCTTTTCTGCTTTCGCGTGGTACCTGGCGTCTTTTAAAAGCAACACTGACGCTACTGATTTATACTTCAGAGAGACTGAGACTGAGTGGGAAAGGGAAGGCAGAGGGAAAGGGAGTGCGTGTGTGTCTATGTGATTCAGCCTGTTCTTGTGTACATCGGCCGATTGTGTGCTTTGCGGCAGGAGAGCAGATTTGGATTTGTTTTTTGCCAATTAAACAGACACTAATATCCGTCACAATGCCTGAGCTGAGGGGCTTCGGGGTTCCAGGTTGCTATCTTCGCAGTGTGCAGAGCAAACTAGGTTACTCCGTCTACATAAAAAAGCTGATTGCAGCACATCAGAGCTAAAGCAGCCAGAAGACCCCAATGGCTGTCGTTGGAGCTCAACAGATAGAGCTTCCTTCGCTAAAACACCTCCTGTAAAGTTGTCAACACAGCTCTGCCAGAACTGCTGCATCTCTTCTTCTTGTCTGTTATAGATGCCTTTTTTCTCTTTGCCTCTGTGTTTAGTGTTTGCTGACTGACTGTGAGAGAGATAATGAGGAGGGTGTTCTCTCTTTTGTCCCCCACGTCCATGTCCTCCTTTTCCATTGTCACACACATTCACACATCACAGAATCACTACACAGTATGTGTGTGCGTGTATGGGGTAGGTTGTGTAGTAAATATTATATTAGAGTCTTTTGATGCACCCTAGTATGATAGTATTTGAAATTTCTCATCTGCTTTTAAGGACCCTGTTTAAACTGGGGATTATCAATTAAATTTTAATTTTAAAAATATACCAATCTTAAAACACATCCAGCAGACACAGAGCAACATTAGCCGTTCATTTGAAATCATGCTTCTGTATGTGAGTTCAATACTCCATCTCCTTTTCACTTTGCAAACGCCTGCACCAACTCTTGAGTTAAAAATCTGGCTCTTTAGCAGCTAAATGCTCCACTTCACCAGCGAGTTGCTTTGTCCGTCTGCAGTTTGGTACTGGGCAGGTAGCGTTCAGTGGGTGTATCAGAGCTTTTTCACTGAAAACGGCTGCCTGTTGCAGCTGGAAATGAGGTTGATCAAAAAATAAAATAAAGTTGCCGCCTGTAAAACCAAGCAATGAGTTGAATGACTAAAAAGCTCAATAGAGGGGACTGCAGCTTTCAAATAAGATAAAAAAAAGAGAGAACTTTAGTCATCTTGAATGCAAATTTTGAGCCCAAAATGCTCAGTATACATAATAAAATACATGATACATACAGTACATGATATAAATATACTATACAGTACAAACATAAATAAAATACACATTCATAGCATAAAGTCAAAGTAGAAACAAAACAAAATAGTTATACCATGTTGGAAACATATGAATGAAAGTGCCGGGTACTGGTACAATGTTACAAATCACAAACAATGAATAAACTGTACAGAAAAGTGCTTCTGTGCACATTAAAAACATGGAAAGGTATGATTGCACTAAAAAAACTTTAAACGCTGTCAGAACTGTTTTTTGAGAAAACAATTAGCTTTTTCCTTTATGTAATGATGTTGTAAACATTTTGGTGTCCTATGTAAAAACAAGCCATACTATCATCCAGCGTTTCTAATTAGAAATTAATCTTGTCTTAACATGTCCTTAATGGGTAATAAGAAAATAAATATTAAAATAGGCATATAAATTATATATTAAAACTCAGATTGACATGGTTAAGCTAGAGGTTAAAGGAGGTCAAGTCAAAAGGTGATTTAACCTCTAGGAATTAATGACAGAAGGTGACACTTTCACAGCTAAAAGGTCCCTGGTTTGATCCACAGCCACTGGGGCATTCTGTTTTTCCTCCCTATGTACATATGGGTTTCTATCTTCTAAATACCCTGGCTTCTTCCCACAGCCCACAGACGTACAATCAGGTGGATTAGAGATTCTAAATTTCCCACTGGAACAAATGGGAGTGTGTGTGTGTGTGTGTGTGTGTGTGTGTGTGTGTGTGTATGTTTATCTGTCAATCTGTGTTAGCTCTGTGATAGACTGGCAACATGTCCAGGGCTTTCCCTGCCTTCTGCAGAGTGTGTGCTGCTATAGGATCCACCCCTTCCCCATTATTATTAGCCTGGAAAGAAATAAGTGAGAAAAGACGGCACTCCTTTTTGTCCTGAGAAACAAAACTTGTGTCAAAGTCATTTTGGTGAAGATTGCCTGTGAGTGGTTCACTGCAAGCAATAGGCGCATGCATGTGTGTGTGTGTGTGTGTGTGTGTGTGTGTGTGTGTGTGTGTGTGTGTGTTTGCGTGTGAGTGTGTAGGTAAGTAGGGCAGTTCTACATTAATAATGGCCTGTCACAGTGTATTTTTTCAAGGCAGTGCGAGGGATTAGACCTGACTTAAACTGTGTCCCACTTCAGCATTATATACTAATACAATTTTCACTATGTACTAAACTTCATAGTATGCTGTTTTGGCAGTTAATGTTCAAGAAATGCATGCACTTTGCTGTTTTGTACTAGCAATGATACAAAACTTGTGCCAACAAACATCAATCAAACACTGACTTTGGAACGCTGCTGCCAATTTCAATTTTGGAAACTTAACAAAGAGAAAGCAAAATGTTTTTACAGACATTTAATACTTATTTAATACTCATGGAGCTGTCTCACCACCATCCAGAATTTATGTTTTTCCAGTTGTGAGCATCTTTCACCAACACGATACTCAATAATCAAGTGAATTTAGCATGCATACTGACATCTTTGTGTATTATTTTGTCACTTTTCCAGTGTGAACGCACTACATATTTAAATCCTGGTCAGAAATGATATACAGCATGGAATTGGGACACAGCTTTGCTCTCAGCATGTGACAGCCTGGGGTACACATGAAATAATGCAAAGAAATGCTTGCTTTTATTTCCCATCGTAGCACCTCATGTATTTATGAATGAGCACGATATCTGGACCATCACACACTTACTGTACACAGACAAATTCAAGCTGCTATGGCCATCAAAGAACTGTACATTTCGGTTTCAGTGCTTTTAAAAAAGTTTCTATCACTTTATGGTGTGTGACTGATGACTAATGACGCAAATCTGTAATCATTAGTTCATCTCCCATCCTTTTACTCTACCCACAAACTTCCTCATCTTATTCTGTCCAAGTCTCTGTTAGGCAGCTTTAGCTTTGGGCCGCACAATCCTAATTCAATTACTCACACCCTTAATCACTGATCCTGTTAAATGGCCCTTGCTTGGATTGTAAGTTGGATAGCTAGGCAGCCGAGCCATGTTGCAGGACTTTTCAGGCCAGCAGTACAGTAACCTTCTCACCTAGGAGCTGGCATGAACTTAAGTGTGACACCCACGGACCAGACTGTCTCAGTCCGTACCTAGTTCATGATAACATGCTCCTGTCAAAACTGGGCTGGACTAATGGGAATAGACAGTGACGCATCCTGGTCAACTGCCATATCCACAGATAACACCTACCAGTACAACTGACCAGCATTACACACTGGTATGGTGGGATGAGTTGTGTGTAATAAGGCAGTCACCCAGAGGGCAGATTTTACATAGTGGCATTTAAAACACAAAAAATGTGTGTGATAAAATTTAAATTTTACTAAAACACTAAATCTTAAGCATGTACAGGGAAGTACTTAAAGAAGGATAAACACAAGAGTGATATTAGACAACATGTGTGCAATAGAAAAAATGTTTAGTGTCAATGAAGCAATACCCTCAAACAACCATTAAATGCCTCAGACCTGCTGGGCAGAATAAAGGAAGGGATGAACACTGACATTTAGCCCTCTAAAGTGGAAAGTAGAAGGTCGAAAGGATGCTGAGGCTTACTGCTAAAATGGTAATCTAAAGAAGTGTAATTGTCACTACATCACAGGGTTGGCCTATACCCTCCCGTGCTCTTTGTGCTTTTACACCAAGAGCCGTTAGCTCACCTCTCTGGCTGAGGGCGCCTGCAGACCCCAGGGGCTCCCGTGGCTAATGGAAGTGGAGGTGGAGATGGAGGTGCGAGATAGGGAGTGGTCAAGTCTCACTGTGCACCCCTGCAGCCAGTCTCATTTCATGCTCTTTAACCTGGCCTCGGAGTTAAATGTCAATCAGAAGCACTGGACGGACCGGCACAGTGGAGCGGAGGGTCCCACCATGAAGACTGGTTGACCCTGCCGTTTGAAAGCCCTGTGAGAAACAGAGAGGAGGGAGAGAGCGACAGAGAGAGGCGAGCGTTTAGGGAGTGAGACCTTCACTGTCATAGTGACAGGATGGAGCGTTGTTGAAAGGCAAGCAGCTGTGCTTTCCAAAAGCCAGGGCCGCCGCCCTGTAGCGCTCCAAAGAGCAGCGCAACAATGCCTGTCTCAGCACATAAATAATTCCTACGTGTTGGAGTGTGTATGGATCCACAAATGTGTGCACACAGTTACAGTATGCATGTGCCCTGTCCTACATAAAGTTTACTGTATATACCTTCGACACTGTGGGGAAACTTGTGGTTGGTTTATATGTTTAAGATTTGTGTTAATATGCACTTTTTATTTTATGTGCGTACTGGAAAGAGCGTGCAGCTCTGTTTTTTTTTCCATACTTGCTGTCAACGACCCCCCCCCCCTCTAATTTTCCCGACCTTGTCAACATACCTCTCCATGTGTTTGTCTGTGGCAGTGACAGAGTGTTCTATTCTCATGCAGTATTGAGTAGGTTATGACCTAGACATCTTGTCCTCTTCATCCAACGCCTCTCCATCTTCAATCTCCACTGACTCGCCTCTAACCCCCTTATTGATACCGCTAGCCGTCCATCTCAATTCCACCATCAAAAGCTCTCTTGAAAAATCCTTCTACCGTTTGTTAACAAAAGGGCCAAAGATAGAGGACCCCGATCGTTGTGGAGGTGTTTTCCCCCTCTTTCTCAGCTAAACGTATTCCGTCATTTAAGCCTCGCTGATCCCCACCCTCTTTCCCCAACTCTCAGATGTGTGAGACAGACGGAGGGGCCTGACCGCTGGCCAAGGTTAACAGAGCCTTAAACTGTGTTTGAGCTCTGCATCACACGCCCACCACCGCAGAGATCAAACGCTGTTCTTCTCCCAGCTCCCACTGACAACTCTCAGCGAACAAAACTGTCTCGCGTCTCCTTTCTTTGCCCTGTCTACTGTGAGTCGCAGACCCGATCGGGCTTAGGCCCAGTGTGAAACTTGCCAGAGTGAACCAGTATGAACCTTCCCACATGCATTATTCCTTTTTTGATCCTGAATATTTGAGCGTGGTGATTGATTGATGCCTGTTTCGATAATCTGTTTCATTTTAGACTAGTTATCACTTCGACAGCAGTATGAAGTTAGTATAAAGTATATGACAATTTATTAATCATATAAGGATTTAGTTCATGTGTTTGTTATTGACTTTCCTTGTAGGCCTTGTCACAGTCTAATCTAAATTCCTGCTATCAGCTCAACTTTAGTGTTTCAGTGAATCTCATCAAGAAAACAGCACTGTCATCATGGCAATGCCAGATTCTGTTACATTAAGCTAATCCCTCTCAAATTACATTTCATCAGCACTCCCTCTACCTGCCCCCATACATTGCAGCGAATAAACGCTACAGGGTGCATAAAGCTGAGCTCCAGGATACAAAAAGGATCAGTAGTTCATGAGCACCACTCTGTGGCACAAAGTATAATGGCAGCGTTTGGTTTGCACTGTGCTATGAAGCCAATAGATGGAAGCAAAGAGTTACATGGCACGATCACCATACCTGAATGACAAAATTAAACCAATGGATGTCAATCATCTGCCCAACTGAATGCTGTTACATGTGGCAGACATCTACTAGTACAAAACCTCTCATCATTACTGGTCATATATTTTCCATCCCACATCCTTATGAGAGCTAACAATCCATTGTCTTTAATGACAGAGAGGTTCACACTGCCTTTGGAAGCCAATATTTTGAAACCAAATTGTATAGATGTCCTTTGAGTTAGACAACTGCTAGGCTGATTCAGTTCCTCTGGCAGACTGAATGTAGCCTATCTCGGAAAGCTAAGACACGCAAAACAGACCTACTCTGATTGTGCCGTGAGGCCCATCCTGTCCTGACAAGTCTGCCACCGCTTAGGAGTTCATTGTCTTCCCTGTGTGACTTTATCATAGCCTCAGGGAAGGTGTTCCACTCCTTCCCCTCCACCACACACGTCCACACATTCTCACTAGTGCACACACGCATACAGAAAGCACTTTGTACTTGTTATATGGGTGTGGTTTCTGCGTAGCAAGCAAGAGCACAAAAGAGCAGGCATTATGACAGCCAGTGCAAATATGAACCCTTGCCTCTCTAGGCCTCAGTTTGATAACTGATTAAATACAGTTGATGATGAGGTAAGCTGCACAGGGCTTGGAAGAAGCCTCTCACAATATGTACTGAACGCCTCATGTCGGTATTTTAACACATGCCTCTGCTTTCACGGGTGCATCGCAAGCGTACAAGCTGACCCAGATCACTCAGAGAATGTAGATCATTTCAGTCAGATCAATTATTCATAAAAAGATGACAGGGGGTGCTTGCTTCGGCTTGATATGCCAGAGACATAATCTAGATGGTTGCTCCTTAATGGCCGGGATAATGTGCATCTCAGAATTGGCAAAAAGCCGTAGTCAGCAGTTTACTGAAATCAGGGTTAAATCAGGAGTCATCCTTCCCCCTCTCTTTCCTTTACTTTCCCTCTCATGAGAACAAGTTGTAGTAGGGGAATGGTAGATATGACAAAAACTAAAAAGTCAAGTCAAGGTTTGAGTATGCCCAACAGGGGGCTCTGTGCTTCCATTTAAGATGCATATGGCTTTAAATACTTGAACTGCATGTCAAAAGTCAAAATTAACTTAAAAATGAACCACTGTATTTCTGGATACGATTATTTTTCATTAAAATATCAATAGCAACCAACTTTTTCAATCACAAGGTCCATAAGTTACAACATGTGATGGCTTCACACCTAAGCTCATTGTGCAGGCACGAACACATTGGACATTTATTTAATTATTTATTGCTGAGCTTTTCCAGTGGATTGGTTAAGATCAGGTGAGGGAAAATGAAAAGAGTATACACTGAGTTCTGCTTTTAAATATAAAAGTTGGAGCTGATGCCCTAGCTAATCTGGCCAGTGAAGACACACATCAGGGGTTCCCGGCAGTGTTTTACAGCAGAGGTGGACCACCTCACCTGAAACAAAAGACCACCTCCGCTAACATCATAAAAATTAAACACTTTTCATAAAGCACTTTCATGAAATAAAACATTAACATATTATGTGAAAAGTGCAGAGGTGCTATTTCACAGAGGCGATAGAATATATTAAATGAGTTCGGCTACTGTTCAGGCAGTCATCTACTGACTAAACTGATTACGAGACCAGATGCAATCCAAGAGTTTACCACCTCGGCTAAACAATTTCCTGAGGGAAACCCTGCACATACTGCAGATTAAGATCTGAAATTATGTCTTATCAGTGTAAGCACTGAATTAGGCAATACCTTAACCTGACCTAACCTGAGGAATGCATGTGCACAAACGTAGACTAGCCTTGATGCTAACCCGTGGAAGCTGCTGGAGAGCTGTGAAGGGCCTGGACCTGGCTCAAAAAAAATAATTCTTAAAAAGAAGATATAGTGGAGCAATTACATTGCCGGGAAGAAGCTGCACTGTGTTCCCAGGAATTTTCTGAGGAAAGATACTCTAATGTGTTATGTGCAGAAAGAAAGAACATTGGCACCAAGATACAACAACCAAAGATGCAGTATTTAATCAGGCACTCTCATTGAGATCTCTTTTCCAGTAGGCGAGAGAAACAATAAGACAACTGTGCAATGGTGCCGAGTGCAAAGAGTGCTAGAATAAATATGAAATGATTAATGTAACAGGTTACTTTATATACATGAAGGAGGTGGATATGACAGTATATACAGCGTGCTTAGATTTATATGTTCCAAAAACATGGGAACCACACAGATATCAACAAACACGTGAATTACAGCAAATGTCAGTGACTTTAAAACCAGACTATACTGAAATAATAGGAGGAATACCCTATTTTGGAGAAGTCTGCCATGGGGGAGACGTACCTTGTTTCATGACAAAATTCCAGAAGCAGAGACACATTGACGTGACAAATGTACCCTTATTGACATTACATGAGTAGAAAATATCATCTTTTAAGTTTATTGTGAGGCTTATTGTTGATACCTACATACATATTCTTAATTGCAGAATGCACCATTTCAAAGCACTATTGTTGAGCATCCATTTTCATCTGTACTTTTAGAGTCAGTTGTTTCTTTGGGCCAATGATGGTGGGTACAGTTTAGTCTCTGAACTGCTGAATTTGTTTTGTTTTTTTAAGTAAACGGGCTCTGCCATAACATTAGCCTCATGCTGCTCAGATGCATTTGCATCAATCCTAAATTGTAACAGATGGATGGATAGTTTAAATAGTTTTGCAGGTGTCTATGTGCAGTGGGGGAAAGTAACTAAGTAAATTTACTCAAGTACAAATTAATTATGATGTTTAATTAAGACCTTTTTGATCCCAGGGGGAAAATATAAAGTAATTAAAATGATCTCCACCTTTACCAGCTGCACCATTAAAGCCATGCCCACATTAATGCATCAATAATTATATTATCCAATAATATCTTATACATCATGAGTCTGAAAAGGTTAACTCTGCATAATAAGTACTTTGCCAACATTTTTGTACTCTTACTGAAGCAACTTTTTTATTGCAGGACTTTTACTAGTAACATAGCAATTCTGCCCTGTGGTATTACAACTTTTCCTTAATGAAAATATCTGAGCACTTCTTCCACCACTGTCTATTGTCGGCACTTTATTCTGCACAAACTACTCAGTTTTGATGATTAGTGAATTCCCATACTGTCGTTGTATGCATGCAAACGACGGAGCTCATGACTCCATGTGCGACATCTGCCAGCTCTGTGTGTGAGTCTTCATGGGTCACTTGTATCTGGACCCTTGAAACGGACAAACACCGGTTTGTCAACTCTTTGAATTCAAATTGAAACACGCCCATCATCTTGTTGACAGATTGCTATGGCTAATTCCTCACGCAAGGGGGCGATGTTACACTGGATGAGGGCTCTCTGCCCGATTCTAGGTTCAAGACATTAACGTGTGTGTGTGTGTGTATATCCAGTGAAAATTACCCGGAGACGGACTGAGACAGTTTTTGATCGTACCAATGTGTGTAGTCTATAAATATATTACATTAACCCCGGCGGAATCATCTCATGGACACAACAGTATATCTAAAATGAGGGAATAGTCGGAGGAGACACACGGCGAGGCTCGTCTGTAGCTAACGTTTGGTTGAACTGCGAGTGGGATCACAGCTGCTGGCTACGAAAATGTCGGGAAAAATAGAGAGCAAGCAAGGTAAGTGCTGCCCGGCCAGACCTAAGCACACTGCTCCACACTCGGGAGACTGTATAACGGTATTCCTCACACGGGCACGGATGGATCAAATGTAGGGTCTATGTAGGCACAATACGTACGCTAAATGGGGCTCCAAATAACGTTGGACGAATATATTCAGTGTAAATGGTGGTTTAATTGGGCCTTATGGATTGTTCTTTTCTTGGCTATCCAGTTAAAATAAAGCGTCACCGTATCAGCTAGCTGATAGTAGCTAATGTTACTCGCTGGAGCAAATTGCTTTTCTGTTTCCACCTCATGCTGCCTAGAAATAACTAGCTGGTTAACTGACCAGTAAATGATTAACGCTGTTAACTACTCCAGCGAGTCAGCCTGCTGGATGTCTAGGCTAGCTGGCCAAGAGAATACTATTTAAATGTGCTATCACTCTATAGCTTTCATGGCACTTCACCGGCATTTCACCATTCACTCTCCGCTCAACGGTCGTAAATATACCACGGTTTGATTGTTTTGAAAGGATTTATAACATTCAAGAAAAAAATGTCTGCTTTTCACCCGCGAAGAAACATTTTAAGGATTAAAAAATATGCGCATATGGTGCTTGAAATTAATTTTCTGCT
Organism: Coreoperca whiteheadi; assembly: GCA_011952105.1. Lineage (NCBI taxonomy): Eukaryota > Metazoa > Chordata > Actinopteri > Centrarchiformes > Sinipercidae > Coreoperca > Coreoperca whiteheadi. Next base: position 19,772,103 of record CM022482.1, on the reverse strand, counting down.
TCATAGTTGGCCGTTAGCTAACATTTTAAGACGGGTTATTAACGGTGGCTAGCGTCAGCTAAAGGTTAACGTTAGCTTTTCACTAGCTAAGGCTAGCTAGGCTGTTACCTAGTACACTGGAGTTGTAATGCTTTCACGCCCAGTCCTGTATATTTGTGTTCATTTCAACATTGTGCACGTGGCATTTTTCGTTGCGTTGACCCTCGTTGTGTCTACTAGCCGTTCACTTTGTATGTCGCTTTACAGACAAATAAAGCACAGTGAGTATGAGAGGAAACCGGGTGGTCTCGGGTAGTTATGCCTTTGGAAGGAAACTTTATACCCGCCAGCTACACTTGCATCCCACTCCACCAGCTGTCTCGCTGCCTCGCTCCACACATACAGTCCTGCCCGGTGTTGCCTGCAGTACATGCACACACACACACACACACACACACACACACAGAGCTCTCAGTAACAGGCGGGGAGGGAGTGTCATCCACCACTAGCTCAGTAATTCTTCGTACGCGTAAAAGTTTCCGATTCATTTCGTGTCTTGCAGACTGATGACTACATATGGTCACAGCTAACTGAAAACTCATAGGCAGCTGTCGATTTGTATATTCTGGCTCAATGACACATTAAAAGGGAATACAGGCCTCGGTGTATTTGGATAATAGTCACTATAAGCCAAATCCATCACTTCTCTCATGTGGAATTGCTTCCCCAGGATTCCTAGTTGTGTTTACCAGGTCACTTGTTACTCTTCCTCATGTACCCATGGATCCCAAATTTTTCCCCAGAGGACACACTATGCTGGCTGCCACTGAAATGGAAAGAGGGGGCAAGTCTGGGGGACTCATGGTAGCACTGAAAAACTGTGCAGCAGCCTCTTAAGCCTTTTCCTCAGAGAGAGAGAGAGAATGTGTGTAAGGATTGGAGGAAATAGCTGGTGTTAAAAGAAGACTGTTGTCTATGTGGGCTTAGGCTGTGGAGACTCTGCAGAAAGGGGACCCGTTTTAGACCTTGACAGAAGGAGATTAGTTCACTGGTGCCTCGAGGAGCAAATTAAAAGGGAAAAGATTTGGATAAAGTTCATCCGTATAAGTTGGGATTCCTGCACGTGGATATAGTCATGGGTTAAGGTTTAAATAGTGATATGATACTGCCACGATGTACCATGCAAATGGTTACGATGGCATACGGACCAAGTAGGACTAATAATGCACACATGGACACCAAGCTCTAGCAGGAGACTTGTAGCCAGCATTTCTTCCAGTCACTAGCTGCATCAACACACTCCTTAATCACCATGGATACGGTGTCCTGCTGTCACTGACTCGTCCCCTCTTGGGGGTGTAAACAGTACACAGTTACCTGTTTAGAGTTGCCTCTGCACCTAGTTGTGTGGAGCTTAGTTAGGATGTCACCTCCTAGGGAATCACGCAGGTGGTTCTTGTGTCTGTTTCAACACTGAACCCCATTCTCTGTATACACACCCACATGACTTCATCACTCAGGCAGCCCAAACTGTAATGCATAAACAGATTCAGTGGCCGTGATGGTGTTGCCCGAAAACCGACCACAGCAGGCCGCCGAACCCATCTCAATGCTCACCTCGGAGAAAATGAACTGGGTGGAGAAGACTGAAGATTTGGGGGTGTAGGTTTTTATTTGTAAGTTCACGTTTGGTGTCGGACTTGTTTAAATTGACTCAGAAAAGGGGGCTCTCAGGGTAATTGGATTGTAAAATGAAAAGAATATAGGTACTCAAACCCGGTTTTAAATCCGCCTTTACGCACATGTACATATTGTGTTTGAAATAAGTGTCCAGTTTAATGTGTCGATTCCACCACAGGTCTCTTTCTCTGTGCATCGAACTTTTATCTAGAATTGGGTAAATTTCATTTTTGTCTCTGGTACAAAGCCAGCTAATGAATGATATAAAATGGATTGGGTGGACTTATATTGTTCATGAAATAAGAAATGCTTTCTGTTCCATATTTTGCTGTAGGGACTTATATTAGCCATTCTAGCTTGCAGTACTGTGACTCTCTTTGTGAATGCTTTCTGAAATGAGTCCTTAATTGCTCATTGAATGTTTAGTATGTGTATTTGTCTATTTGTGTTTTATAGCCTAATTAGATGGCACAGATATATTTAATGCAACACCCTTAAAACAGGCTTTATCATTGTTGACATGGTGAGATTTTTGGATAGTGACACAGAATTTAAGTAAAGTGGACACCTTCGGCTTCATGTTGCAGAATAAACCCTGCATCCACTGTTCAGAGAAACATTCATTTAGAAAAGCATAGTATGTATGAAGTCTTCGTTCACGTGAATCATTCTAAAATTGAATGCCTTGACTACAATCTTTAACAACAATAGTTGCTCCTTGTTGCCAGAAATTGTGCACTGTGTTTATTTTACAGACTATCAAATTTGTTAAATTCAGAAGATAGGTAGACGCTTGAACGCTCAAATATCTGGTGCCTTTGACCATGCTGTGTTGAGAAAGGACTGTACTGTGAACCTAGTAGTGGCATATTTATAAAACCATGTGTTTTGTGCTTGTGAATGGATCTTGTGCACATGTTTGCCACTCAGTAAGATGCTTGTATTGGTGTTAAGTTACATTTCCATCAAAGAAATAAGTCTTTAAGTCTTTTTTCGTATCTCTGTCAAACTGACAAACGTTACAGCAAGAGACACGTGTATAAACACACAACTTCATGGTCAAAAGAAACCAGCCTTAAGTGAGACTATATTTGTATGATTGCTTCTTTTTTTTGCCGTTACGAAATTTGTATGTCTTTATTTTCCCCACAGAGACTGGGATTGTGACACAACCGTTTTGGCATGTCAGTGTTGCTAACAAAGTTGTGGCGGTAGCACAGTGTTTTATAATTAGCCCTTACTGGACAGTCAATGGTAGTAGGCAGCCACAGTGGAACTGATCCATCAGTTCCTTATTTTAGACTCCTCGCCCCCCTGATAGTGTGGGAGTGTGTATCTGTATTTACCTTTGACATGGTTTAACTGTCATGCAAAGAGTTGACTCTTAAGCATTCCTAGAGTTAACACTGAAGTGTTAGTCATTTTGATGGCTTTGTGTTTGCTAAGTGGTTACTGCATCACATCAGACTGAAATATCTTCTTGTCTGATGTTCAGAAATAGCAATCCCCACATGCCTTAGTCACCAAAAACTCTGAGCAAGAGCTAAAGCAGTCGTGATCACAAAAGGGTTCCCCGGGTGATTAGGTTTACGCACATTGCTGATGAGTGATCCCACTGTTGCACAGGGCAAGCTATGGGTCTTGGTTTGACATGCTGCAATTTTGAGGTTTGATGGCAGAAAGCATTTCACCCTCCCTCTCCCACAGAATGAGAGGCTTGCTGTTCCCATATAGGTTTAGCTGTGTTGTAATTAGTTTTTGTGTGTGCGCTGTGTATGGGAAAGCAGAAAGAGGGAGGGAATAGAGCTTAGGGAGAGAAAGAAAGAGGGTGGAGGAAAGGTAGAGCATTGATGGGAATCAAGTCTCTGCACAGAGAAAGAATCAGGGAAAGAAATGGATGGATTACATGTTGGGTAGTGACTGGACTGAGGTTATCGATGAGCAATGGAAGGCTATGTCTTTGAAGGCAATCAGGTTTTTGTAACATGAATAGTTTCAAGGCCGTTCTGCCTTCAACATCTTCCAAGGAGCTAAAGACGGCAGTTAAGATAGCTTTCGGAGATCTCGCATGTAATTCAATATGACTTTCATTTACAGTTCGTATTTATCCTCTCCACTTCCATCTGTGCTCTTGAGACCTCTTTCTCTGAGGGCTACATCTTATAAGATGCTTCACTTGATTTCTCTGCTGTCTGTTACCTCACAAGCCAGAAACCAGGTCATTTATACCCACAGGTGGCCTTGCTGAGCACATCTCCTTTCCAGATAACTGTGGGTTTGGGCCCTCTCCAGGACCGCTGATGACAGCTTAGACGGCTTCACTCAGACGTCCAGGATTATGTGATTCTAGTCCTATTTACGAGAAGAATTATTTAATACACAATCGACTCAGGAAAAGCACATTTCTTTTCCATTCCTTTGGCCTTCTCTCACTGCTATTTGTGGATCTTTCCTCTGAAGTGCTGTATGTTGCAGCTGACTCAAGAGAACGGTCATGCGGACCGGTTAGTTTGTGACTAACTCTCAGCAGTGCTACTGAGGGATAGCTGTGAAAATGTCAGCCTGACCAACAAGTAATCAGTTTACAAAAAGTATAACCATCAGTATAACTCCTGGACCAGTAGCTGTGCGGACTCAGGCCTATTGGATGGGTAATATAAGCTGGAGGAACCAGGCCTCCTCAGAGGACACCGATTCCTCTCTACAGGGGGATCTAGATGAGGACACAGGTAAAGACACACAAATATATACAGTTCTTCCCCTGATGCATGCATGGCGTACTGTAGGAAGATCAGTGCTACACTTTTCTCATTAATGCTGACAATAGTCCATTGCTATAGTGTAAACAGTGTTCAAGCACTGGAGAAACGGGACTGTTAGTTAAATCTTTTGCATTTTATTTTTGGGTATTTAAATGAATGACAATGCAGAAAGTGGATATAGCGCTTTAATAATCTGTGTTCTCCACAATTCAAATGGCACAGAGCCTGAACAAGTCAGAACAGGCGTTCATTGAAATGTAAATGAACAGGCGGGAACGCAGACTCTGTTTGCTGCTAAAAAAAATGTTCTCAAGCCCAGGGTTCTGTTTGAGTTGAGTTTCATGCACATTATGCATTTATTCAACAGATCTTTTTGTAAAACAAATGCATAGTTACATGTTGTTGGGTTGGTTTTTTTCGGGGGGATGTGTACTTCTTTGTGCTGTTGTTGCAAGCTGCTGCCAGTTTTGGAGATTTAATGTAAAATAAGCGCGCTGGCAGAATGAAATGCAGGGGACATTCCTCTCTGTGCTTTTTGTGTCGTGTGGCTTTATAGAAGGTGCTCATTTGCTCCGCTGAAGTCTTGGGTGGACCCAGTCTGAGGAGGCTGCTCTGCTGGGCCACAGCCGTCCATCACATGCTGCCTCTCTGCCTTATCACCTCCAAATTTAGTAGACCAAAGCCCTAGCTTCTCTAATCTTGGCTGATCAGGTGAGGATCTGCCAGCGTGCCTAGATGCTGTGGTCTTAATCCAGTTACACAATGCAGCAAATTGGTTTTGGTTAACTATGGGACTGTAGTCTTGACATCTTAAATCCAACCTGCCTGACTTGCTTCACCATGGTAGCATAGCCTGCACATGTTGACCCACATGTTGGGGTTAACACTGTTTGTTTTAGTAATGTTTATAGTGAGTTTGTGCTTCTCCTGATAAGCTGTGTGAACAAGTCCACCCTGGTGAGCCGGTAGCACATAGCGGCTCCATAATTAAGGTAGTTTAGTCCATCATTTTGTAATTACACAGTGCCGAGTGCCATAATACCTTGTTTTGAAAACACAGTCTGTGGTGCACTCGGCCTAATAAATCTGTACACTTCAGCCCAGCGGGCAGTAAGAGTCAGTGTTTGTATGGGTGTGTGTATCTTGTGTGTCTATCCTGGTCTGCCCATTCGCCGTAGCTGTGATGGCCCTCATTGGGGTTCGGGTAGAGTGAGTGATGTGTTTCAAACAGACAGACTGCATGGTGGTGCAGATGAGAAGGTTTCAGTTCAGCCACAGCTGAGTTGCCACCGATGTTTTGAACTACTGTAAATAGTCTTATACCACAGTTGGCTTGACTGTAGTGAAGATCCACAGTAAAGAGGACGATTCCATTTTCCAATCTCTTTTATATACAGAAGCAGCTGATACTCAATGCATGTTCACAAAGCAGCTGTGTCAACTAATTACACCGTCTGCTGTGTCTAATGTTTGTCTAGATCGAAGAATCACTTTACCAAATGCAAGGTCTCCGCAAGATTCACTCTGATACAGTATGAAGTTCAATATATCTAAGGGACTAAAACCTAGACATGCTCAAGGTGTTTCTGTCTTTTTATCCTGCAACAAGTGAACTGCATCAATTGAAATCACCTTGTGGTATAGGTGTAAAGTAATTCTTGATTACATGCTAGAACCAAATCTACAAGGGCTGAGAAACCACTACTGAAACTCCCAATGTGTGCTATGCCGTTTTATTTCAGTTCTTGTTTTGCAGTAAGATTTCAATTGAGTTCGAGTTTTCTAAGCTTTGTGTTTTAACGTTTCTTGCAGAGCTGCAAGTTATGGATACATATATTTCCATTTTAAACCAGAGCTATTGGCAGTGTATTTTGTCCAAAGGAAGACAGAGTATTGCTATTATGCTCTGCCTGTAGTATGTCAATTTGAATGAAGAAACCCAGTGTATTACATGGTTATTTAATGCACTTGCTGACTACCATGCATGCATTACAGATACAGTAATGGCCACCACTAAGAATGAAGAAAGGAAATATCTGCCTGCATGCAAATATTCTAAGCAGCCAAAGTAAAGTGAGCAGCAGAGAATCAGAAACAGTGAGTGGCCTTGGTGCGACTGAGAGTAACAATCTCAATGGCTGAGGGAAGATGAGGAGATCCTGAAAAACGGTTATGTGAAGCCGTGCGTGGGCTTGTGTTGAGTGTGTCAAATCTTTCAGACCCCAGGGTGGCATGGCTGGGTCAGGGAGCTGGCATACAATGAAGGGGATGTCCCACAGTTGCTGCCAGTTTCCGATACCAGTCTAAATCAGGAATGGAGAGAGAAGTTGACATTGCTTGCAAACAAGTCCCTGTTGTTGTCAAGGCAGATGTGGGCGTGTGTGTGTGTGTGTGTGTGTGTGCTGGTCTGGTTTCGTAAATTATTCTCAATCGTTGGTTTGATATCTTTAAATCATACCCAAACAGTATATGACATACTTTCATGCAGACACACAATCTAGTCCATCAGTGACTATGACTGAGTGTGGATTTTATGTTTGAGTGTGTCTGCCTTCACTGACCCACTTCCTCTTGGATGTTCCTCCTCATACAATCCTAATGTTTGTTTTTAAAATAGCAATAAAACATGCAACACTGTGACTTTCTGAATTTCCAGGGAAATCGTAAAATACTTTACTAGTGAATTAAGTTCGCTCCTGCAATCAATGAATTTTGGAAAACCGAAAACATAGCCTCTCAAGGTTTCATTTGGCAGACATTTTGACTTTGTGCTCCTCATATATCTTCTATTCCAGATTAAATTAATGAACTAAATAATCTTGCTCCTCAATCTTGAACTCACATTAGTAACAGACGTAACTAAAGTCAGGTTGAGAAAGCTCACGTCGAGAAAGCACCTGCTCAGGCTGTTCTTTTTTTTTCTATTTTTTTTTTTGTGTTTCATTATTGTCTCAGTATTTTTATAATTATAGTTGTGAGGCAACACATATGGGACATGTAGTTTGCACACGCTTAGCCAGTATAACAAGCATCACAACGTATTTTATACGGACAAACTGAAACAAATGGAGAAAAGGAAAAATGCCCAAAAACAAGCAAGACCAAACAACAACAGCAAGAAGAAGGAAAACCCACCCCTTCCCTCAAACCCCCGTTAGGGTTACCAACTAACAATTGGGCAGTTTGTGAATGTGCCAGGACTAACAAAAACTGTTCAGATTGCATATGATCTCTTTCCAATTAAGTGAGGAAGGGATACCAAGTTTCAGCGAAGTCCTCCTGTTTATCTTTCAAAGCATATCAGATTCTTTCCAGATGTAGTGTATTGGTCATTTCCGCAAGCCACTTCTTCACTGTAGGAACTCCAGCCTGTTTCCACAATCTGAGAAGGATCTCCAGCAGCATCTTGTGTTTTTCACTTACAGCTGGAGCTGGAGCAAAAGCTGTGGATATGACGTTGCAATTACCTCATCTCGACAATGCTTTTCTTATAATCTTGTCCTTTTAATGATTCCACCTGTAGCCGTGAAAGACGCTTCACTCTTTTCAGTCACATCGTGCACAGTTTTTCTTCATTAAAACTGTGGAAGTGAGGCAACTTGAATACACCGAATGGTTGATTTTATAGTACCTGAGTATTAATGTAAATGCACAACCATGTACACCAAAGTCTTTTAAGGCAGACTTGGTGCAGCCATCTCTTTTGTTCAGTATGTGTGCTGCAGTGTGTCTACATTCAGAGGAAGACCAGACGACACAACGTCAGTCGATCAGTCAATCACTTGAAGATGATATGCACTTGTGTAGACGCATCTTATTTCATTAATTCTTTAACAGTATGACTGCTGCATAATGTAATATGTTGCCTTTTTATATATCATTGTTTTAACAATTTAAAAGTAAATGTGCTGCTATTGATTGGATTTGATGATTAAATATGGTAAAAACATTGACTACATCTATATATATTTTTTTTATACATTGAAGCTTCAGAGATTTAGACTTATCAAGTCTCTTGCGGTCTTTGTCCCACCTTCTTTTAAACTCTCAAATCAAGTTCCTTTATACAGTATATAACTTAATATCCTTGTGTGTTGTGGATATCACAAAATGTGAAACTCTATAGGAACTTACAATCTCAAAGCCGTTTAATGTGACCTTTTTCAAAAATATATAACGCCACAATAGACTCAGCTCAAAAGTGATAGACTACTATGAATATAGAGCTGTTCATACAGTAACTCACGAGTTTTTATTGAAATGAAATCCCAAAATGGGAAAATGGAAGCACTTGGGAATATTCATATACTTTCTACGACAGCACAGAGTGTAACACGTTTATTGTTATCTTTGAGTGCACGATAATTCTTAATCTTTCTTCTTTCTCTTTTTTTAAAGAAACTGTGAAGTTATTTTATTTTGTGTTGGATCCCTCATCGCTAACATAGTTAGTGGCTGCGCGAGGGCGAGTCTTCTTCTTTGTGGCAGACACATCTGTCATCCAAGCCTATTTTTAAGAAGCTGTGAAACAATCCAAATGCAAAGAGTTTGGTTTGCCACAGTGCATTTGACCTGCAAGATGGGATGTATTATTTGGCACCTGTTTATCAGTCTTGTCCAATGCAGTGTTTGTGTGCAAAATGTCAAGAGGATGACAAGTAGTCTGCTGTACAGACAAGATCAGCTTTGTACAGCACTCGAACGCGGGGAGAGTGGTACCACTCCTCGCTGCTCGAGGCCATTTACTCACAAGAACGCTGTTGCTTATGCTCCTCTGTCTCTCTTTATCTGTCTCTGTCTTCTCAGGCTGTGAAGCGATTGGTTCTCTTGTGGCTGTTTGTCTGTGTGTGTAGGATCAGTCTCCTATCTCAAGTGCTTTATAGTGCCTGTGTGCCTCGTCCTCTCTTGCCAAACAGCTGCCGTTCACTGAGAACTCTGCATTCATCTCAGTAGGATCACAGGGTTTTTAGCTGTCGCAGTGTCTCTGTTCTGGTGCTGCTTGATGTTACAGATACTGACAAGCTGGGTATTTATAGCACTTTGTGGTTCTGTAGTCTATTGGTTTCACCGGTTTCACCCAAGGTGAACCTGCTGCCTGCCAGCCGATCTGCTCTCACTCTGCTGAAACACTCGGTTCAGAAAGTGAGCTTTAAATGGAATGCTAAAAAATGCAGTAAACCACTGTAGCCAGAAGGTCACTTGAAGGATCAGACTGCTTTGAGCAGTTCTTTGTCTTGTGTGTGTGTGTGTGTGTGTGTGTGTGTGTGTGTGCGCGCGCACTGTGCTGTTAGGCCATGTCTGTTTAGGTGAGTTAAGTTGTTATACAGGGGAGCTGTAGAAGCAGAGGTTCTGAGTCCAGGCTGCTGAAGTTTGTCCAGAAAAGAGGGAGCGGCTCTCAATGAGGGAGACAAGGGACAGGAAATTGTGCCAGTGGCCTCGGCGTCAGGGGGGAAGGAACAGGAGGGGTACCCAGGATGGTGTGTGTGTGTTAGGGCTGTGCTTAAAATATGACGACAGACATTCAAAGCTTCATTTGAAAACATAAATATAAGCTTCGAATGTCTTATTTTATGACATCACCCTAAAAAGTAGGGGTGTAAGCGTGTATTGTCCCAAACCATTTGGTACAGGACGTTCGGTTCGGTATGCGACGTCCTCGGATCGGTGGGCCGTCTGACTCAAACTGTTATCAAGATAGTCTATTTATGTCGACTACTCGCACCCGCTGAAACAGAAATTCTAGAGTGCGAGTTTTGCCCAGAACGTCTATCAGCTGTAGCATCCTAATTGGGTTATCCGGGTTAGTCTAGCTCGTGTAGTGTAGCTGCCCCCGAATAGTAAACACAATGAGATACCAGAGCTGGATGATCCTTCCTGACATTTAGATCCACTGTATGGGAGCATTACAGTTTCCTGGTTAGTTATGATACGCGAGTGTCGAAGTGAATGCCGACATTGTTCAATCGAAGTCGGGTTTGTCTGCGGAAACACTTTTTTTGTAATGACTTAGGTTATATACTATAATAGTGTTGGAGCCGAAATTGTTTTTTTATTATTGTAGTTAAATAAATGAAATTGACGTTGCTGTTAGATTGCTGCTAGACCGCCTTGTTAATACAGGTGCTTGCCTCCCTTGTGCAAGCAGGAGAGCAAACAAAAGTGTTGTTTTTGAAAGGCTAAACACCAACGAATATGTATTGAAGCAGCATCTTTTGTTAGATAAAAACGTGAATTTTGGAAATGATTACATACATTTTGGGACTTTACAACGCTCTGGAGTGATTGGGAATATTTGGATCACACATGTCGGAAACAATCCTACGCAGCCACCACTGGAATCTAATTCTACAAATAGTATAATATATAATATATTAGTGTAGGCTAATCTTTATCTGCAGCTGTGCGGAAATACCAAGTTTAAACAGAATGAATAGACACGCAAACAAAAAAAAAAGCTGTGCAGCAATCGAACGTTGATTTAGAATTTGAATGTCAACGTTATGAACGAAGCTTCGAACTATTCGGTACTGTCCTTGTGTGTGCTGATTGATGTCCCAGCTTTCAACCCCTCTACCTCACATGTGCTTGCCCTGCCCTCCAATATAACAGTGCAAATGTGGTGTCCCTGTCGGTCGCCTCACTCATGCCTCTTGTCACATCAGTGAACTCATGAGCCGTCACCACTTCGGATTCCTACCATGGCTGAGCAAAATGACCAGCATTCAATATCAGAATTAGGGCTACAATTAACGATTATTTTCCTTGTCAATGAATCTGCTGATGATTTTCTTGATCAATCATTTGGTCTTCAAAATGTGTGAAAATAGAGCCATCACAATTTCCGAAAATCCCAGTTGATTCATCATATTTCTCATTAGCCCAACAAACACTAAACGTAAAGCTCAGCCCAATTGAGAAGCTGGAACTTGCAAATGTTTGGCATTTTGTTTTGGGGAAAAAAAGACTTAAACTATTAATTGATAATGAGATTGTCTGTGATTGCCTAATCGATTATTTAACTAATGGTTTCGGCTCTAATCGCAGTCATTTAATATATTTACCTCAATCACAATAAAATGAGAATACCTAAAGAATGGTTAACAAACTTGAGATTATTTATCTTGCAACCCCGGCGGACTGATGGTGTCCCATTATAGCATACCCCATGGTGAGACACAGAAACGACTGGAAGAGAGCATTATTTTTAACCGCCACAACTCTGCATTGAGCTATATGATGTGCTGCTCTAGTCTTTCCACATTTTATCATCATCCCAATGACAGGATACCAATTCTTTAGGTAAACTAATTTAGAAGCAAAATACAGTAAATTAGCCCAATTGGTCATGAAGAAGATGTGAGCATTATTTGACATCGAGTGGTTCCACTTTGTCTTCCCTTCCTGCATTGATACACATATCTTTCTGGAGACTGCTACACTTAATAGCTTAACTATTGGTATACAAGTTGACCTCTGGACCTTTTCTGTTTCACTTTGTTGTTTACTCAATTCCTTTGTCACTGTGCCAAGTACTGTAGTGTGTGTGCGGCTTTCTAGTTTTTTATTTTACAGTTGGGGAATCAAAAGCTTTCCTGCTTGTGTGCTGTAGAATGTTGTATTTGTTGTAGATGCTGTTGAAAACCAGGCCCTGTGGTATCCCCTCTGCAACCTTTTGCTTGTGGTTGCATAGTTTATAGGGGCTCTTTGTGTGCACATTTGTTTCTGTCTGGGGATGTGGATGTGCATTGTGTGTATGTGTGTGTGTGTCTGTGTGTCTGTTGTACATAGGACAATTGAGTGACCTATAGGCCTCAGGGCTCCCTCCATAGCTTTCAATACAACCCCACTGAACTGCTGTGCCAAGTGCTCCCATTAACTAGTTCCATTAGCTCGTCCAGTGCCCACTATTAGACCTCAAACCATACAAAAAGAGTTACAGCTACTGCCAGAGAGTGGGGATTATTTGAATAGTCATAATAACTTAAAGGTCATTCTCAGCCCACACAGTCAATGCGGCGTGGTATAATGCAGTACTGCATGTGCTCATTGCAACACTAAAGCTGCCAGATGCGGGATGCCTAATTAATTGCTGTTAATTTAGTTGCGATTACACACACACATACTACCATAAAAGGGAGGGTGTGAAAGAGTGGCCATCAAAAGCAGTGGAGCAGATGAATGAAATGAGTAATAATAATAATAATAAAGGTAGCTTGAGGGTGGGGGTTAATATGACAACTGAGCCACCAGCAGTCTCAAGAGTATGTTTGGACAAACATGTTTTTTCTCCCAAACCCGCGCACAGTGAGGTGCAAATGTGGACAAACAATGTGGTCTTTAGCGTCATCACCCACTAACTAGAAAGGAGGAAATGTGTGGGCTAACTGTGAGCAATGGTACCAGTAAGAATGAACCACCAGTTCGAGCAGGGGTAGGAAGGCACAGAGGGGCATAGAGAAATACAGACGGGAGAAAAGCTGCTGTTCACTCTGGCCAGAGAGAGCTTTGGAAGAAGGAGTTTTGTTGGCTTCATAGTTAAACAGAGGAGGCATTGAGGCTAGAGACTTGTAAATGTTTATGCCACCACCACACAATACACAGGCCTAATGGTCCCACCCTCTTCCGAAACACCACCTTCCAGGCTACTGGCGTGTATATGACACGGTATAGAGCGCTGCGTCAGAGTCATACCATTTGTTTTACTGGATTGCATTTGTTTTAACCGATCTGAGTAGGCAGTTTTTATTCCAGTGGAAATTTTAATTTTCCTCAAGAAATTTCCCATAAATAATTAAATGCTTGACCAGAACAGTCCATAGGATGACTCACTTTGGATTAATACTGTAATAATTCAAATTACCTACTGAAAAGGCAAACCTTTTCTTTGTGAGGTTTGAATACAACCACAGCAGGAAAAGTCAGCTTCCCTTGTGTGGAACTGCAGAACGTCCCTGCCAGAATCTACTATTTATTTCTGTTGCCATGCATCAGTAGTTAACCTGTCCATTATTTGACAGTGTGCTGGAACACACCCCCTTACTTTGCAAATAACATTTATATAATGACACAGCTCTCACCATAAGCTTGTGGTAGATTAATTAAATATATGCAAGAGTTCTCTAGAATTAAAGGTTTCCTATCTGGATTATTGAACACCAAAAGCAGTAAATACTGCCTCTGTGAGACCTGATTTAATATTTAAGGACTTTGATTTGAAGTGTGTATTACTGTAATATATATATATATATATATATATATAAAAGGCCTAGTATTAATATACTATGATTTTATTTGTAATATTAAGTACAAAGTGGAATTCCTTACTTAATTTTAGGAAATTATCCATCAACCCATGTATAGTAGTCCTTAACAAAATGATGGCAAAAGACAACAATGTAGAAAACCTACTACAAAACAGACCAGAAAGTGTAGCATTTTTCTCAGACTTGTTTTGTTTCATTGTTAACTGTATTAGATTGCATTTAACGAGAAGGAATAAGGCCTATGGTGTATATAATAGACAGTATTTGATTTAAAAAAAAAAAAAAAAGCACTATGCTCATGAACTCTATGAATAGCAGCATACCAGTATTTTTACTTCAGGAGACATCATTCCTCCTGTTAGTGAATCTTCTTTCAACTTCACTTTCAGAGTCAACGACGAGTACTTCAAGGCTTCATACTAACCCACTACCCCCAATATCTATGCATCATCCACATCACTTCTGCCAACTGTGTAATTATGGAACTGTGCATAGTCTGTTCTGACCTCAGTAGCCTTGAGTTCAAGTGCAGTATTTTATTTTAAGCTATGGTATGACTGTAAAACATTGTTTCCTTTCACTGTTCTTCATGGTGCTAGTACAGTATAACAATGTGACTTGGTGTGTGCAAATACCTTTGCAAAACATTGTTTTAAGCCACTGATTTATTGCTGTACGTGACAGAAGATTCTGATGACAGACCGTGCATCATCAGATGTCTGTATGTGTTTTAAAGTGCAATGAAAATTCACACTTCACGTCAGCGGACCTTTTAAAGGGGCCATGTGGGCATTTAGCGGTGAGGTTTCACCTTCCCGAGTGCGGGCTCGTGCGCATGCTCGAAATCATGAGCAAGCGCTCTGGCTAGTGACCAAAACACAGACGTGAAACACAGGAGATGGCATCACACAACGTGCTGGAAACTCAGGTAAACTCCCACTGCAACGCTACAGTAATATTTTTATCAGCTTGACATTAAAATAATCCATGCTCGTTGCATGGCAACGCTACACTGACTGCATTTAGACTACATGATACGTCTGCGTTAGCTAGCATGCTAGTTTCAATAACTATTTGTGAATATTTCATCAGAGAGGCTCCACAATGTCAACACAAGATTTATTTTATGAAAACAAAAACGGTTAGTGAGTTAGACTCAATATTATAAGTGAAATTGTTGCCACTATAGTATACCAAATAGAACGTAGTAACTTTATTGTAACTTACTGAATGGGTCTTCCACTGTGTTGTTGTCCTGCACCATTATTTTGCATTATTGTATATTGACTGGTGAAGAACCTGTGTACCTGAGTATCGTAGAATGGCAATAAATCTACAGTACAGTGAACATGTTGTGCTGGGCGCCGGTCAGTTTTTGGTGTTTGTAC
The DNA here is from genome assembly GCA_011952105.1 of Coreoperca whiteheadi. Classification (NCBI taxonomy): domain Eukaryota; kingdom Metazoa; phylum Chordata; class Actinopteri; order Centrarchiformes; family Sinipercidae; genus Coreoperca; species Coreoperca whiteheadi. The sequence goes on along the minus strand of CM022482.1, from coordinate 19,757,031 downwards.
ACTCCAAGTCGCAAGCTGCATTGTCGGCAAGAGGCTTGGGAGCGTGCATGAACGTCACAGCCTATGTAAACCAATGGATTTTACGGCAAATCCGACCCGATACCTTCCCAAAGAAAGAGGCATACATGCCACAAGAGTCGACCGAGAAAGCCGGCAAACGGCTCATTTTGTATGTGAGGTTAAAACCCCGTCACACACAGGCAATAAAAAAAGTGGTTCATTTCATTCAAAAACTACATATAGCCCCTTTTAAACCGAAGCAAGCGACCGCAGATCTTGGTGACCCACCAATTGCACCAACTGCGATTTCAAACTACTAGAGAAACAAAATGGCGCAAGCATGCATCAAAGCAGAACTGCAGGGCAGTGTAGGTGGTTTCATAGATAGTAGCATGAATAAAATGTTTGTATTGGTGTAAATTTAATGATTTTTGTTCCCTTCAAACTCCCCTCTAGATGTGATGGAAATATTTGCATGTGATGTCATGTTGTCTGACTTCAACCATTTATCCTGAGAAATAAAAACACAACACCATTTCAGATATACAGGCTCAAGTATGCAAGGTGTGTCACCAAGCGATTAGGCTGGATTTGGTTATGTGCCTCTACATGCTGCTTGCAACATATTTTCATCCCCATTGATAATTCAAGTTTCAGTTCACTTTGTAGCTGCACAGTGTTGACTGAGAATACTTTTTATGAGATTTTGTTCAATTGGGAATCAGCTCACATTTGCACGTTGAATGTAATTCCTACCCTTTTCTAAGCTTTCCAGAATGGTTAGAAAGAGGGTGAGGGTACTTTTGTTATTCTGTTCATTTGAGAGTGCAATCTCATGACTCATAGGGGTAATGATGTCTCGTTCATAGAGCAGGAGTTTCCCTGTATAGATGTATTCTCAACCACTCAGTCTACTGTGCACCTCTGTGGTTAGATTTGAGAGCAGATAGCACGAACATTCACAAAGAAAGCGATTGTTCTTTACAGTGACACTGTTTCATTCACTTTCTCATCTTCATATTGCACACAGGCTGAACATTGGACGACCAAACCTGATCTCACTGAGCAGTTATGGAGCTGGTTTGCTGTTTTGTAATATGGATCTGCGTTATAGATCGCCTGTGTTGTGTGGCCATGCTCTGTTAGCCATGGTTGACCATGCCGTCTGTTTCCATGCAACCCGGCACGCACAGTGCCTCCGTCGCCACATCGATATTTGCTCCTGGCCATCGACCCATGGTTGGTGGGGCTGCTTTACTAGTCATTGACCTACTGAGGGGCATGTTTGTGTAAGTTATTAATAGTGGAAAATATTGGCTGAGGTGGATTTTATGGAAGCAAACATCAGGTAAAGACAATGTCTTGCTCACAAGAATTAGAATAATGCTAAAATTGCGGTAAAGCAAACCATGTAATAAAAACAGTCTACAAAACATAAGTGATTGAAATATTAATTTGGGTTTTTATATTATAAGAAAAGAGTTGTTATATGAAAAGAGTGAGGTATTTTCTATTACTTCAGCGAAGTATTGATCCATCCATCCATCTTCTTCCACTTATCCGAGGCCGAGGCCGGGGTCGCGGGGGCAGCAGTCTAAGCAGGGGCGCCCAGACTTCCCTCTCGACCATAGGTGAGAGTAGGAACGTAGATCGACCGGTAAATAGAGAGCTTCGCCTTGCAGCTCAGCTCTTTCTTCACAACAACGGCCCGGTACATCGACCGCGTCACTGCGGAAGATACACCGATCCGCCTGTCGATCTCCCGTTCCATCCTTCCCTCATTGTGAACGAGACCCCAAGTTGCTTAAACTCCTCCACTTGAGGCAGGAGCTCGCCACCAACCTGAAGGGGACAAGCCACCCTTTTGAAGTATTCATTTAGACCTAAATTATTCTCTAAAGTGGCTCATTATTCTTTGAGTTAGAAATGACATAGTTTATTGTGATCCCTGATGTAATTGCTCAGATGAAGTCAAGATTATTTGCCCATTATGTTTATTTTAGGACTAAAGAGGTCAATGGGAAGTGAGTGGCTGACGAAATCCAGTTATTGGATGTGTCGGTTTGCATTGATAATTTGATTTTCACATGGAAACCATCTTCTGTGTCTCATTTACTCATTTGTTGAGTGAAATACAATAGATGGTAAGTGGACTGAGCACTTAGCATCCACTGTATCTCATTTACTTACTCAGTAAGTGGACTGGATCCTCGCAGTCTTCCTATGGCTCATTGTTGAACGGCATACTCAAACAGCACAGCTGGAAAACTTGAAAACCCAAAACCAAAAAACTTTTCCTCCTTTAGTCCTGAAATCAACCATTAACCAAGGCCACGTTTCATACTAGAGCTTCCTCTCTCCCTTTCTGCCATCCTTGGACTGTAGCTTTGCCTGCAATACACGCGTGCACACACACACACACACAGACAGCCTGCAGTATCCTATAGTGCTGTTTGTTGATAACCGAGGACATAATTAGGATTCCGATTGAAAATTTAACACAACCAGCAGTAAGCCAACCACTACAATGGGGAGAATAAATAATTCACTAAGCACTTAACTATTTCCTGTTGAGTTTTCCTCTTCTTTCCTCTCCATTTTCCTCCCTGCTGTTCATCTCACGTGCCTCAGGCTTGCATTCCACACTCTTGCTCCACAGCAGGTCTTGCCTGTGGAGATATGATACTCTGCGTTTTTTGTTTTACAGTGTAGCAGACAGTAATTCACTCACTATGTTTTCATTTTTATAGACAAATAAGGCCTCATTGCAGGCAAAGTTGCTGTTTACATGTATCCCAGGGCGGGGTTTATCTCATTTTCACAAGTTCTCCTTAAGTGTGTCAAGAATGAATGTATTTTGTGTTTTAAAAGTACAGTGAAGAATATATATAACACCAGTTATAAATGCATACAGTTTAATTCCACCTCTCTTTTAAACATTGGTTATAGCAGAAGCTTGTATCAACCATAATTACGATGAACATGCTGTCTTTTTCACATCCACTGTATGAGTAAAGAGGGTCAAACTAGCAGCGTGGCTTTAGGGTTGGCAACGTTGCTACGTCTGTAGGTTGGTCCGTCACTTTGGTCCAAACTGAAATATCTCGACAGTTATTGGATGGATTGCCGTGAAATTTGGTGGAGTTATTCTGGTCTCCAGAGGAAGAATCCTACTGATGTTTCCTCTAGCATCAGCAGCTGGTCAAAGTTTTCCCTTATCTCGTCAAATATCTTAACATCTACTGGATCGATTGGGACAACATTTTGTGCAGATATTCATGTCTCCCTCAGGATGAATTGTAATGACTTTGGTGACCGTTTAACTTTTCATCTTGCACCATCATCAAGTCCATTTAATTTAGATGATTTGGTGCTTATGACCAAATACCTACAAAACTAATGACATTCCCTTTAGCCTCAGCTGTACTGTGTGTTTGGTGCTAGTTAACAAATGTTAGCATGCCACCACACTGCACTAAGGTGGTGAACATGAGCAAATGTTATACCTTCAGGATCATGTCAGCATTTTCACTGAGCGCATGTTAGCATGCTGACATTACCATTTTGTTTAATTCCAGAAAACGCATGTGCATTTTCCAGTCAGTCAGTAGAGAGCAGGTTACAAAAGTTCGTTTAGGCTGTCCTATCATTCTTAACGTCCTACACACCATTTCAACTGTCCTGTCCTGATTTGCTTAGAAGATTCTTTCAGACATACATTTATTTAACTATCTCCTGTACAAACACTTTCATATGAGTTTTTTTTTCCCCCCTTGCCTTCTTCCGTCTTCAACAGCTGGCACAGTGACCTTTCTGACTCTGGTTTCAGTCTTTTGGCGGGCTTAACAAGTCCATATATGCAGGGCTTGCTCACTTTCATTGAACAGTCCTCACTGTGGGAGTTCAGCGGGAGGTGACAGCTGTGTGTGTAACCTTAAGCACAGCCTCCCCTGTATCCCTCCACACAGTTTTCATCCTATTCCTAGAGTGGGGGGGCGAGTGAGGGGCCGACCAGCTGTCCTGTATAGAAGCACACCTGTACTGAACAAGAACCAGATCAATCTGCCAGCCTGTCAGTTCTTCAGTGAGATCTGGACAAGCTCATATGTCACCGGACATCAGTTGTGTTGTAGGGATCACTACCAGTAACTGGGATCCTGGGATTTCCTACTGAAATATTTTTACTGTATATCCTCTCTGCAGAAGTTTGGTCAGGCAGCAAGCAAAGTAAAGTGTATATGGTATTAATCTTAATGTGTGGTTGCATTACATTGTTTAAGTATGTTCCGAAACAAATTATTTCAAGCAAATACCACATGTAAAAGTAGGACCAACCAGTTAGACCAAGGTTTTGATGCTGACTGGATATTTGAAGATATGTGTCGGTCTGTCCTGGTCTGTTTAACTATAACTATATAACTATATACTAGAAAAACATGCTGTTCACAACATTTAGCGTTTTATAAGCAGTGTTTCAAAAACCTTCACGGGATGTCTCTGTCTGACAGCCTCTCTTGTGTGCAAAAACCTTTATTTATTCATTACACTTTGTGAAAACATGATCATATTTGCCTTAAGCATAACATTTACCATAAAAAATGTTTATTATGTCTTTTGGCATAACTTTTGCAGTTAGGATTTTGGCGGGTTTTGTTTACTTTGGTTGCCCAACTAAAGAACAGTTATGCAGGGAAATCCTTGTTCATGTTTAGAAAGTAACATGAGTTGATGCTTTCTTTTTTTAGAGATCTTATACGTTACTGATTTAGAATTATGATGGAAGCCTGGAAGGGATAGTACTTGAGCTGGTGGTGCTGTGTTGTGGTAGTGAAAACGTTAAATGTGGGCCCGCAGTTACCTCTGCAAATGAGAAAATATGTGAGCACAGTGAAATATACACCCAAAAAAGTCTATTTAAGGTGGATTGCATACATTTAACAGTTTTTTTTGCCAGAAGCACCCATAAATGTACACCCCTGGTGTGTGTTTTTGTTTGTATTTACTTATTGTGTAATTAAGCTTTGAGACAATCCAGCTACTAGAAGACTCCTGGGGACTCCACTATACCACAGAGTTGTGTGAGAACTCTCCCAGGCTTTGTTCAAGAGTCGTTCAGGCTGGAGTGTTTGTTTTAATTGTCCCCAAGGCCTTTCAAAGCAGCAAAGTGTTTAACCAATTTAAATGCCTCCAAAAGATGTTTACTTCCTAAGTCCTTCGCCATTTATTGGTAACAATCTGATTTTAGTGATTCCCTTATTTATTTTCTTTTTCATATATACTTCATAGCATCATTAAATAAAATGATGCTGATTTTATAGACTTTTGCGAAATTTGAAAGAATAACAAACATGAACTGTTTGTCATTTAATGTTTTATTTCTATGATATTCACAGGAACCTTTAATTACAGAACTGTATTGTCATCCCACTGTATCTGCGAGTGACAGTGAGGTTGCAGTGTTACATAGCGAGGCTCAGGGGAGTTGTGTGTGTTCAGTTCTCTGTGGGACTGTTTACAACAGAGGAGACAAACCTCACTGCTGATGGAAGTGTAACCACACTTAACTGTTCCTCAGGCTGGCTCTGCTGCTGTATTGCTCTGTATTTTAAAGGAAGTAGGGATGACATTTGCAGGAATAACAAGGAAAAGGTTTTTTGTTTTTTATTAGTGTCAGTTTCCAACCCTTCTCTGTTCACTACATCTCTAAGAGCAGTCGTAAGGTAGTAAAAATCAAAATATTGGCTATAAAGAAACACTTGAAATTGTGTACAAAAATGTTTGGCAGGTGTACTAGAGTACATAGAGTTTAGGAGGCACACCAGCATAAAGGCATGATGTGGCCTGGGCAGCTGTAAAAAAAATAAGGAGAAAAGGGGTTTTCACTGTGAGGTTTCTTCCAGTCTTTTACTGAATCCATGACTAGTTAGATTCAGTGTAAGAGACGTTACAACCAATGACATCACCACCTCATAACTCTGGACAGCAGCAGGCAGGCAGCTGGGGAGAGCAGGAGGGATGGCTCACCGGTCTCTGGTGGAGGGTGGGTGCTGAGAGGCGTACATGACTAAAACAGAGCACTTCGCTGTGTTCACTGTATTCTCTCTCTATCATTTCTTTCTGTTGGTGATGTCATTTCCATGCAGAGCCAGACTTCCAGCGAACTCTAGAGGGAAGGGGGGCGTAGGGGATGGCTTTCTGTTCTCAGAACTGAAGAGAGAGGGAGGGTGTAGAGAACTGAATAGGGAGCAGAGGAGACAGGGAACCAGGCCCATGTGCATGATAAACAACTGAGCCACGGGGGCTGCGATGGTGTCTGAGGGACCAGCTGTATCGATCACAGCGGTGACTCATTGTGCTGATGTCACTGCTTCTCAGCTCTGGGCTTGGACTCTGAGTTGCAGCTGTAAACTCACACACAGTCCTTCTGGGCCTGTTCGAGCTGGGATTGAGTGAGAGGGCCCAACAAGGTCAAACAGATAGGATCATGTGAGACTAAATCCATGTGGAGGCTGCTGTGCAATCAAAAGCATATGGTCCGCTCTACACACTGCCATAAAGTGAAACATTGCCAGGATAGCACCCTGGCTTGCGGCAAAACTGGCTAGCACAGGTATGTATAGCCTCAGGGTACAAAAAAAACTCCTCACACACTGTCAACCATAGCTATGCCATTCAGACTCTATTTAGGTACACTGAAGCAGCACAGCATCCCCTGTGGCTAAGCTACAGAGTATTGATCCAAACAGCTGTTGAGATTCCACAGGGTCTTCACTGTGTCTAGTCACTAGTCTGACACTGACAAGTTCGAACACTTTGTCTTTCTTCTCTCTCCCTCAATCCTGCCTGGCTGACTAGCTCAAGTTTTGTCTCTTTATTCCACTGATGGTGTGAATTGAAGAGGAAGAACACAAGCAATGTATTACACCCATGAAGACCCCCATCCATGAAGAGGATGCCATCTCTGCTACATTGTGGTTTTACTACTGTAGTGAAACTACTGTAGGGCTACTAAGGAGGTTTACAAAAATTCTATATTAGTCTTGCACATGTCTTCTAGCATTAGAGTTATGTTGTATTTTAACAAAGCTGACGTATTTGTGTCATGTATATGTGAGTGATGTGACCTGTTTGGAAGTTAGGAACGAGGTCAAACGCAGATTAAATGTGACAACATTTGTGATACAATTTCAGTAACTGAGTAGTTTACTGACTCAGCCACGCACCATTAGTAACCTACAGAACAGCCGGTGTTGATTTATTTTTGCACAACATTGAGATAACATTGAGATTTAAAAAAAAAAAAAAAAAGAAAAAGCTGTGTAAAACAAGAGCGCAAGGGCTCATGCATGCCTTTGTATGGGGGGGGGGGAATGTGGGTCCACTGGAAACATTGTCATCAACATTTTTAATGAGACGCACAGTCGTCCTTGGCTGCCTCAGCAAACTTTGGCTTTTGCTCGGTGTAAGGGATGATGAGGATTAGGGGTGGAGAGAAAGAACAGTAGGGTGGATGTGTGCGGCATGTGGATCGATGATGCAGATGAAAGCGCTGCCTGGCTGGAAGTCTAGTTTGTGGTGTGTTCCTGCTGGTGATTGCTATTCAGCATTCAGGGTTTTTATGCTGATGGCCGTGGAATGCCAGATCCCACTGTCATCGAGCTGAGGGGAGATTACACCAGATAGAGGTGTAATTTTGTCGCTGATAAAACCCACTCTTCCTGCCAACTCCCACCGCTGTTATTATCTCCTTATTCAGTTTGGTGCGGAGATAGAGGGAGGGGGCAGAGAGGTGAAGGGAGACAGCGAGCGAGCAGTCAATTCTCCTGGGATTAACAAAGTGGGGGACTCTTCTCTCCTTAGATACAATCAGCACTCTCTACAGTGAACAAGTGGAATTCTGCTAAATTACTCTATTATGAAGCCTCTCAATTATGTACCATAAAGCAATTTTCATCTCCGCACTAACCACAGTATTTTATTATAACCACACTCTTCTGCTCTCTCCTTGTCTCTCTTTGTGTGCACTCACGTGTGTGCACACATCTGTGCACAGAAAGGACTGCTGGAAGAGGCTCTATAACTGGGCCTGTCCTGCAGATTTATCTTTGGGAGCCAAAACAGCAGATGAAATGTGCATGTTACAAACACAGATATATCTCTAATGTTCTCCTTTCCTTAAAAATACCAGTTTTGTTCTTGTATCTCGCTGGTGTTGAGCTCTTCACTTGAGCGTCATTTCAGATGACTGGCATTGTGTGATAGTGACACTTCAGTGTGCATGTGCCATGTACCCCCCGAGAATCTCTCCTCCTTGACTGACCACTCAACTTTCTCTGCTTTCCCTCTGTCCATAGACTCGCAACGGTCCCATCTGTCTTCTTTCACCATGAAACTTATGGACAAGTTCCATTCTCCCAAGATCAAGAGGACTCCATCCAAAAAGGGCAAGCAACTGCAGCCCGAGCCAGCAGCCAAGAGCACTGAGAAACCTGCTAATAAGGTGTGTGTGCTGTCATGTGCCAGAAAATGTGGGACACTCTTCTCTTTCCCACCTTTTCTGCGTGTTTGTTTGCCTATTTGTGAGACGATTGTTTTCCTGCCGAATCTTTTGTGTTTCTGTACTCCATTGTGTCTATGTGTGTGTGCGAGTTTCCCTGCTGGTTCCCACAGCCTCCCAGTCGCTGTGGTGGCTGGCTGCACTACAGCAGGTGTCTAAACCTATAAAGACATGAATGGAACTGGGCCGCTTCCTGAATGAACTCCTCCGCTCCCTCTTAAGGCTTTTGGTGTAACGAGTATATTCCCCAGCAGCCCTGCTGTGAAAGACTAAAGAAGCTGAAAGAGCCCGTTGCTGTAGTACTAAGATGGCTCGAAGCCACATCACTTGATAGATGGTGCTTTGAACTGCGAGCAAACCATAGGAATAATAGAACCACAGTAGAGAGCCTAGACTGTTGTGATGGTCCAAATACTAAAGAAGTTGATTAGTGAGAAGTATTTTACTGCGTGTTCAGTTTAAAACGCTTGTAACGTGTGTCATCATGAAAATCATAAGTAGTTTTGTAGTAAAATTCTAAGTATTTGTTCTGTGTTACTGTTTTTTTTTTCTTGTAGAAGGTTAGTCGGCTGGAGGAGCACGAGAAGGAGGTGGTCAGTGCCCTGCGCTACTTCAAGACAATCGTAGACAAAATGGTCGTGGAGAAGAAGGTCCTGGAGATGCTTCCAGGCTCGGCCAGCAAAGTGCTTGAAGCCATCCTGCCTCTGGTTCAGGTAGAGGCCAGCACAGGTGAGTCACATGTTGGTTTTTTTTCACGAAAAACTAGATAGAAATATTTGACAACTTTGATTCCTACTCGCTCCTTGATTTATAGCAGAAGATTGAAAATATTTATGTATATTTTTTTATGTAAAAAAAACCCCCATATATAATATAACTATTTATGTCCTTTTTTGACACAGTGGTGTCTTTTTGCACAGACTAGAACTTTCAAACTTTTATTTCCCAAAATGGACATTAAAAAAATATTGGTCCTTGCCACAGCAGCACGGGTTCGAGTCCAGCCCGTGATATTTTGAATTGTTGAATCTCAATTAATAAACTTTTAAAATGTTACAAATACTCTATAAACTATCTGTAGGTGGACTATGCACCTACAGTGTAACCTAAACTCTTGCTCTCTGGTTGCTGTCCTTTTCCCACTATAGATGTAATAAATCACCATGAACCATTTGTTGATTCATTCTTATCATTCTTGCCTCTTGACGTAACTTACAACGTAGCTGTTATGCAGGACATGTTAGAACTAGCAGGATGAAGACTACCACTCGCTGTGCAGCTTGTAAAGATTGATGAGATGTTGTGACAGACGGCATCCCTCACCTCAAGGCTTCTTGGACTTGATGCCTGAAGCCTTTAAAATTATATTTATGTGTTTACTGCTGAGGTGGCACGTTATCAGAAATGGTACCTTGGAGGAAGAAAAATGAAATATACCTTTCAGATATATTAACCGATACAATAAGTCAGTTTGGTTTACTTCCTCTCTGGGTAAAGTAAACCCTTTCTCTGACAGTAACCCTAGCTGCATTTTTGTTTGGACTGTCAAGACATGTTATCTGCCTTTGTCTTTGTCCCTCTCCCCATCAATCAGTACAGATGAAGGTATGGAGGTCAGAGGTGACAGATTTTGTATCTCACAGCTCTGTGTTTAGAAGCTATTGATGGATTGTTGCTGCAACATTCAGAGGCTGCCATCCCTGGGGATTTGACCGCAGTCTAATGGAGTCAAACCCCAATAGATCACAGTAGAAGTTAGATGTTTATTTGGAAAATAGGCTAATGTACATCGAGTTACTATTGTGTGACAAACATAGAAAGAAGAATTTTACCCCCGCGTGTTAATAATGCTAAGTTAGTTTTGCCATCAGCTAAACAAGCAAAGTGTACTACAGTGTAAGATTGTCTGCAGTGATTTAAATCAATATTGGTCAAACAAGTAGGTTAACAGTGGGTGTACCTCCTACCCACTCCTACTCCTAACACTGACACACAGTGTTAAGTGTGCCAAAAGGTTAGTGTATCTATCTGCAAACTCGATTCATACAGACTGGTCACTCATAGCTGCATTATTCCTACTTAGTTCCAGTGTAACCTACAGCCCTTAGCTTGCGTAGTCTTTCTTGGCAAAGCTTTCTTCTAACCCCCATTGCTGCAGTCGTCTCCTATTGTAGGGCTAAGCTGTGTAGACACAGTGGATGGATTTTCCAGCACTGAATCAGCTGCAGCATGTTGGTACAGGCCTGTGCCACACCTTAGTGTTAGGTCTGAACGCACCATTCACCACGTGCAGAAACAACACCCCGCTTCGCCGTGTGGTTACACATTCGGTCAGCACTAGCTAGCTTATTCCAACCTCTCCAAGCTTGTAGTCAGGCATACCTTCACTTCCTAAGCAAAAGCCCCCTAAATATGTAGTTTAATAGATAAGAGATAGATGGACGTGTATCACATGTTCTTGTTTCTGTGTAATTTTTGTCTCCTCCAGTCTAACATGTCCTTATCCCCGTGCTTTTTTCACAATCCTCTGTTGTGTTTCCTTGACTCCCTCTCCTTTCTGCACCTCTGGTTTCTGTATCATTTCCTTTTTACCTCTTCTATATGGCACTTTTCTTTTTCTCCTTCTTGAATTCTCCTTGCTTTTTTCCCCCCCATTGCTTTGTTCTACTCTTTACCTCGCCCCAACTCTATTCTCACACCCTTTCAACAGTTCGGCGCTGTCTTCCTGCCATAACCGTGTGTATCAGAGTCTGGCCAACCTTATCCGTTGGGCAGACCAGGTAATGCTGGATGGCATCGACTTGGAGGACAAGGAAAATGTGGCATCTGTCACCAATGTCATCAAAGCAGTGCTGGATGGCGTAAAGGTAGGCCCTTTGCTGACAGATGAATGTTGTGGATAGTGTTTTCTACGTCCTCCTGTGGCGTTGTTATTGGAAGAGCCACTGAAGCTGACTGCGTTGTCTTTCTATGAACAGGAATTGGTGAAGCTGACCATAGAGAAACAGGAGCAGCCATCTCCCACCACCTCTAACAAACCAGCACCACCTGCAACCACAGCAGAGAGGTGAGTACAAAGCATGCTGTCCAGAATACAAACGTAGTCATACAGACACTCCGAGTAGTTCATTCCCTCAGACAGCTTTTATCTGTGTAGCAGCGTGTCATCGGAGATGCCCTTGATAAATCGGGAGCAGGAGGTCTCGAATAAAACGATTCCGGCAGCTACTCCCGCAGAGGCTGCCCATGACGTGCCAGATGAGGACGTAGCCCCTCCCAAACCTCCCCTTCCTGAAGCCAAAATGGCAGAGCTCAGGTGAGGACGACACTCACACTACAACCGCAGCTGTAATATTCTGCATCCTCTCTATATATTTTGCAATTAATGGTTCCAACTCTGAAATTCAGGTGTTGGTTTGGTCAAAGTGAAAGTTAATAATGGGCTGAAATATTGATTCTGTAGGAATTTCTCAGCCAACAGTTCTCGCTGCAGCTTCCACTTTGGCCAAACAGTGCTGCAGCAGTACCGGTACTTCATGTAGCTCTTATTTGTTGACGTCATAGTCTTAAAGGTTTCCTCGGATCTTTGCAAGTCTGAGTATGAGATTCTTTCTCATTTCAATGGGTTCTTGTTTTTTCATTTTGTCTCCATCCATTGCGAAGCAAAGATGAAGGTTGGTGGTGATGTGGCCACAGAAGCTTTGTGACCTTTTGCACTGTAGTCACAAAAGCAGAAGTGCCCATTCTGCATTTACTCATCACAAGTTAAATTAAATCTATTTTCAAAACATTTTCAGAAAATGTTTCACAAATATCAAATGCGGACTAAAGAAGACTTTTAGGATGTGAGTATGTTAGGGGTATTTCTGTATATTTCTTTCATATTCACTAATGTAGACCTTTTTGAGTTTGAAAATCCCAAAAATGTTGGTGTATACCGTATTTTCTGATGTAGATTGATAGCATTTTCCCATGCGATCCAACTGCAGAGCCATTGATCCAAATGCTGAAAATGCCACAGTCACTTAAAAATCTTTCATTACTTTCACACTTTAGGCTTTAAATATGGCACTTTGGTTTGTTTGTTGCTCTGTCTCTTCCTGTCTTACTCCTTCTGCTGTCTCTCAATTTGTTTCATCTTTGGTTTCCCTTTGGATTCTGGGAACAGAGCTCAGTTGAGTGCTGACGCTGGCCAAAGGAGACCCTCTCAGAAGGAGAAGTATGTTAGCCCGTAGGATCATCTGTCTCCATTATAACATCCCACCCTAAACCCCCATAAAGCTTCTGGATTGGATGAAAGTGTTTTTGACTTGCATGGTTGCATTATCCCAAAGTATGTGTTACCCGGGGCATTCCCTGAAGAATTCACCATCCAATCAGAAGACTGCTCAGTGCATGAGAGTGTGTGACTGACCTATGCAGTGTCTTTTCGCTGGCCTCCATATCATGGTGCCTTATGTTCCGCTCTTTTTGATCGGGTATTAACTCAGAAGAGAGAATTTAGGATTGGCAAACAGGACAGCCTCATGTCATAGCTGAGAGAGGCTAACATGAAACACCCTCACGTTCATCTCACTATTCAACAGAAGGGATGATAATGTGTGTATTCATACATGGATTTGTGTGTTCACACATGTTTGAGAAAGCCGTGTTTTGCGTGCTTGCCTGATTGTCCGAATTGACTTTTCCTTTGGGACAAAAACATCCAACAGTCCTGTTATTTTAATCAGCTGTTTATCTTTCAATAGCCCTCCACCAGCTCTTCCCCCTAAGAAGCGTCAGTCAGCCCCTTCGCCTACACGGGTCGCAGTGGTTGCCCCAATGAGCCGCGGTTCCAGCCTGCCCTGCAGCGTCCACAGACAGGTGAGGGGATTATGGTCCATTATGGGGTACCGTCAGTTTCAGTTTAAGACCATATTAACATAATGTACAGGAAATAACCAGCAAATGGTCATTCTTTGTTGTGCAGCAGCAGGACTATGAGCAGGAGTTCCATCAGAGGCGTTTCTCTGGGGGGAGCCAGTCCTATGGGGGCGACTCGCCACGCCTGTCTCCATGCAGCAGCATGGGGAAACTTAGCAAGTCTGATGAACAGCTCTCCTCCATGGAGCAAGACAGTGGTCAGTGCTCTCGTAACACCAGCTGTGAGACGCTTGGTAAGACAATGAAGAGAAACCAAGGGTTGGGGTTCGATAGCATTTTATCAAATCTGAATTTAGCATCTGGTTATCTAATCCGAACAATTTTGAATTTAATTAGGCATACCTTTTATCATTTGCAACTAAGTAAAGTTCTGAATGACTATTATCAAAGATTCACTTTAGATCTGTAATCAGCTTTTGTTAGCTGAGAAGATGGACACACTACATCTTTTATTGGTAGCCTAATTAATGTTTACAACATGGAGTTAAGCAGCATAAATATGAAATGTTGATTAAAAATATCACACATTTAAATAAAAGGTGTAGCCTGCTTACTTTTACACCTTATTTTTCGTGAGCTACTTGTTCCAAATACTAAAGATCCTAATACATAACTATATATACATACTAGTTGATAAGTTTAAAATATTGATATGATGTGCATTAAAGTTAAACTAGGAGACTCGTCTGCATTTGACACACCACGATCAGCTGATAATCATCACTCTGTTGATCTTTTTGAACTACAAAAACATGGAATCCATTTGCAGTCATACAGTGGCATTACAGAGTAATGTTTCTTTTTACTCACAAACCACACACCAGATACTGTAACTGTAATGGAATTATGTTAGTTAGCTTCAGCTAATATAGTCTACCGCTAGAGTCATTTTATACGCAGTAGTCCGTGCTGGTTATAAATAAGAAGGTCAATTCCGTTACCTAAATGTTTTCTTCATGGCTCTAATAAAAAAAAAAAAAAGAGTGAGGAGGGATAAAAAAAGGCTTGATAAGGGATTTGTTGGTCTCAGAACGTATTGAATCCAAGTACATTGCTAACAAGGAACCAGATTCAAACTGGAACAAACTATCCGAACCCAACCCTTGATGAGCCTTTACTAATGTGCATTGGGTCATTAATATTTTTCCTCACCTGTTGTGAAGGTGCTAAAGATAAATGCTACCCTCCAGTTAAGGGTTAAGTCTGAATGTATGATGCTCGAAATGTAATCTGTACCTTTTCTCTCCCTTTACAGACAACACAGAGAATTACGACCCGGATTATGACTTCCTCCACCAGGACTTGTCAGCTGGGGAGAACCTGCCCCCAATACCGGTAGGAGGGTGCCTGAGCCCCCTGCCTGAGTCTCACAGCGAGTCCTCTTCCCCAGTCCCTGGACAGCATCCCTCACATCCCCGCTTCAGTGCTCCTCCACCCCAGCAGCCACCAGAATACTGGACCCCGCAACCCAATCAAACCAATCCCTTACAGTCCTCCCGCATCAGCGCGCCCCCTGCCCTGCCCCAGAAGAAAAGACGCAGCACCCAAACATCGCCCTTCCCGGACGGAGGGTCCAGGGTGCTGTATGAGCGCTACCCCTCCCAATATGACAACTTGTCTGAAGAGGAGCTGCACCCTACACCACCATTCCCCCTTTTCACACCCATCTCACCCATGCCCCAGACAAATGGGGGAGTGTTTGTCACCCAATACATAGCCAGCGAGAATGCAGATGTCCCAGCCAGCCCACCGCCACTGCCAGAAAAGAAAAGCAGACACAGTAAGTGAGGGAAAGGGAGGGGATGTTGATATAATAAGGGAGCGATGAAGACAGACCTTTTTAAATGAGATAACTGAGTAGAGGGTACGGAGTCTGATGTAGGGAAGAATAAAGGAAGGGATGAGGTTGATTTAGGAAGGGACAGTGGAAGATTGGCACTTCATCATCAGTTCATTGAAGCACATCTTATGTCAAGGAAATATTCCACTGTGAATAGAGGCAGGAAGTGAATACCAGGATGTGCTACAATGGGTCTGGCTCCAGACCAACAGGGGCTCCAGGGCAACATTTGCTCATTTCCTGACACACCTGCTATGTTACTTCCTCTCAAGCTACTGTATTATGTCATTCCCTACAGTCAGCCCTTCCTCATTTACTTGAAACACATATCACAATGTATGACTACATGCATGTATGATTTCAAGTGGTCAACTGCCTCGAAGTCAGTTTTCAAGGAACACTGCAGATTTTCAGTTCAGTTTACTGCTGAATGGTTTACTACTCAGCCTGCGAAAATAGTTCAGTTCTGAGAAAATAACTGATGATGTCATGGTGGTGTCATATGGGTGATCTCATCTTGGGCTTGGATAATGTTTAGCAGAAAGCCTGCTTGACACATTGGACACGCAGAGCTTGAAAGACATGGGTGTTTACATTGCATTGTGGGAAAAGTAGGATGTAGTGTTTTTGTATGTTTGACCCATAATAGGGACAAAAAGGGCAATTATCTCGTTCTTTGTCGCTTCGATTTTTACCGTTATTTTGATGTAAAATATTTCTCTTGTAAGTCTCCCAACTTTGTGAAAGTCCAAAGCCAATTACTGTATTGCATCTTTAACGAAAAGTAAAGAACATGTTAAGCCAAAATGGGATACATGAATATTCAGAGGACAATATTTACTGTTATAAAAAGTCCAATCTTGACTCTGTTTATTTTAACGTCAAACCTCTAAGCAAAAAACCAAACAAACAAATGTTTCATAATATTATCCATGTCCCTTCCTTCGTCCAGTTCTCCAGTACATGCAGTTTGTGGAAGACTACTCTGAGCCGCAGCCCTCCGTGTTCTACCAGATGCCACAGAGCGAGAGCATCTACGAGCAGCGCAACAAGCGCTTCCAGGAGGTCTATGGCTTCAACGACTCCTTCAGCAGCACGGACTCGGTCCACGAGCCGCTCCAGCCTCCAGCATTGCCCCCGAAACAAAGGCAACTGGTAAGAACGTTCTCTCCATGTGTGCAAATATGATGGCCGTGACCCTTTTGTGCAGAACCAAAACCAGTTACTTTGAAATTGGGCCGTTTCTCATAAGTCAAGTCAAGTCAAGTCTGCTTTATTGTCAATTCTTCCACATGTACATTACATACATACAGAGAATCGAAATTGCGTTACTCTCAGACCCCCGGTGCATACAGATAACACTAACAGTAGAGCCTAAAATCTAGATCAAATATAAAATATAAGCTAAAACTATACAATAAGGTAATATAAGAAGATCTACCAGGGTTAAAGTAAATAAGTGTCTTCTGCAAGTGGGTAAAAAATAAATGGTTGGGTTAACTAATTTGGACTGTGTGAGCAAAGCTGTAATTTACATTCCTGAAATTGTTCTGTTCATCTTCCTCATATTTAGACCAAAATTTTGAGGCTGTGGAGCCTTCATTGATTACACTATTAATTTGTAAAATTATAGCTAGAATCACGTGTCAAACAGTGTTGTGAGGACAGGCACGTGAACAATATAAACAACCCTCTGCACTAGAGCTCTGTGCTGGGCCAAAAGTCTTCATGCTTTACGCTGGTTGGGAAGGAAAGAGTGGGAAAGAATGCAGACTGCGTTTTCTGAGGCTAAAGTACATTCCAGTGGTAATCCTCATCAATTTTCTCCCGGACCTCCTCGTATCTTGTTATCTCGCTCACCTATTCAGCTCCTCCTCCTTACTCTCTCTATCTCCCCTCCTCGCCGTTTTTTTGGAACCAAAGCAGACGCCCGTGCGTACACGGAGGTGTTTGGTTGTTAGTGGGAGATAAGACCAGCATTTATCAGCCCCGCATCACATCCAGTCCACTTATCTTAATCTGGGTCGGCGTCTGGGTTAATTGAGACAACTGTCTGACAGAGAGTCAGTGAGGAGAGGAAGAGACACAATAGGATAGGTCATAGCAGGGGAGGGCACACTGCGATGAGACATGTGACTTTGAAATGAAAATGGATTCTTCTTACTACAGTATCAGTGATGAGGTCCTTCGTGAACACACCATTTTCTAGCGGAATTAGAACAATTTTGGTTGTTATTTTCCATTAGAGATTCGTGCATTTCTTGTTTTCTCAATGCTCTGCTCACTGGTTTGAAGTGGGAGAGGCTCGGTTAGAAAACAGTGAAGTCGCTACTCCCGTCACCAATCACAGTTTAGCAGAATTTGAATCGGAATCTGATAACAGTTGTTTGGTCAGTGTCAATCAAATCTGATGAAGCAGATTAGCTGAGGTTGTGAGTGTAAAACTCTTAAGTACTATCTAAAGATGTTTTTAACCTCGATTGTTGCTTTTGTAGTCGTGAATACTTAATGATATGGAAAATAAACCTCTTAGGGGCTTTAATGTAAGCTCTATGAAACCTTTAAATGAAAATTCTGGTATATTTCAACCTGGCTTATTTTCCATAAATGTGTCCAATGTGACTCTATGGGTCATGCTACCTTTGAATCCCCCACCTGCATTGTAGAGATTCTGGGAATCGAGAACTTGCGCAAAACATGCTGTATTTCAGGGCAAGCTACACAAACCTCCTACAACTTTCAAATAAACATGACTTTTTCTCATTTCAAATGCTTGTCTGAGAGTCAACCTGAAAGTGAACACAGAAAGTAGCCCCCTAGAATAGCCATGTTGGCTAATGGATGGGCAACAACCGATAGAGTCACAACGGCCACATTTATGGGAAATACGCTAGGTTGAAATATACCGGAATTTCCCTTTTAATGATCATCCCTGTGGAGCTGCAAAACATTGCATGTTCAGTAGATGGCCCATGGTTTGCCAGATTGTCACATATGAGACATGGTGTTCTCACAAAGGAACACACTTGCCTATTGTCTCTTGCTAATGCCTGCCATACATATTTGAAGGTGACAAATTGATCTGTGGTTGGCCCAAAGCTTTGAAGCGATGAAGACAGTACATTTGGGGACAGTAAACAGATGACACTCCTCTCCAGGGTATAGCTAGATGTACCCAGTGAAGAAAATAGACTTTGTGGCCACCTCAGAGAGTCTTTCTTCTTTCTCTTTGTCCATTGTCCTCTCTCTGCTACCACAACTGTGTATTTGGAGTCCTGTGCCCAGCTTTTATTTTTATCATTCTTTTGTCTGAGCGTATAGTCGAACTGCACTCATCTCTGCTCGTGCTGCAAAGCCTAATCTGGCCTCATGTTTTGGACTTGATGAGCTCGTGGCCCAGTGGAATAAGCCTGTGTGCCTCCTCCATAAACCCATGTTCCAGGCTTACACGCTTTGGCGACTTTACAAAAAAAAGTCATTTCAGCTGCTGCGTGGATAAGGAAAAACAGAGCGGATAATATTGGCCCTGTTTAGAACGTGTTGTCGTTGGCCTGGTTTCTATAAAGCCCCCAAAGCTGAGGACATTAAAAGAAAGTTTAATGGACTGTCACAGTAGACATAAATGTGTGTAACCTGTACATGTTACATGACCCTGTAGTAATTTGGGCTTTCTAGGAAGCACTCTAACTTAAGCATAACAGTAGACCCATATTCAGTAACACTTCAACAGTGGTAGTCTGTACAGCATTTATTTCCATAGCCAGTGAGCTGATGCTTCTCAGCTGAACTACCAGAATCCTCCTCAGTTTTCCCCACTTTGACTTCACTTCTCTGCTGCTGAACTTTGATTAAATCTGCTCTAATTCAGTCTTGCTTACTAGTTAATCAACTGTCCCCTTTTTTTCTCCCATAACACCCTGTTTTCCCCACTTTGCCTTTCTCAACCCCCCATTACTCTCTCTCCCTTTCTTTTCTGTCTTTTCTACCTTTCTTTCTTCCTCCTTGTTTCCTTCTCAGGCCTCCCACTCTTCCTCCCCCTCTTCTTCCTCCTCCTCTTCTCTCTCCTGCCACCTCCAGCCGTCTGTAGCGGCCATGGAGGAGGCGGGCTCTGGGCTGGGCCTCAGCATGTCTGTTTCTAACTCCTACCTGATTGGTCAAGCATCCTTGACCACACCCACGGTGAGTCACCCCCCCCCCCGTGCTTAAACCTCATCCCTCCTCTTCCATATCTCCACGCCGGTGTGGGTGCTGTGTGGTCCTGGACTGGTCCAGGGGCAGCTTGACCTGTGTGTGTGCTCCATATGTGATACAGTCTGTTTATCTGCCCCTGCCTCTTTGAGGTTTCAGATGGGGCCCTCCCTCAAGGGTCGTGGTTTGGTTGCTGTGTGGTCCTTTTTCTTCATCCACCCCATCCATGTGTGCATTTGTTTTGACAGTGTGAATTTGTTTTGTGTGTTGTTTTTTTGAGCTGAGGCATTAGATATGGTGTTATTAATGTGTGCTTTGTGTGCTCATGAATGTGTGCAGTTATTTGCTGTGGTTCTGTGCAGCCAATGTTATGTGTTGCACTGAAGCATTCCTCCACATGACAGGTAATTATTTGACCCTTTCCTACTTTTCAGTTTGCCTCAGAGTTGCAGTGAGTGAGTTGTGTGTCTGGAGCAGTTCATTCAAATATCACAAGAGACTGCCAGGCCTTTGGTTGGGGATTATAGATAACAAAATAGCTCTTTGTTGGTCTAACTTGAACGTTTCAACCATCAACAGGTTCTTGTTAATGAATTAGCTAGTGGTTAATCAATGCTTTACCCATGATGACCCCGTGGTGTGCGAGGCACCCTAAGACACAGTGTGGATCTCCCTCAGGATATCTCCAGTGGAATGCAGCACCAGATGGACCTGATGGAAAACACATTCCTCCTCTTTTCTGCTCCTCTTCCTTCCGCTCCTCTCTCCTTCTCATCTCTTTCATCCTCCAGCGTCAGTCTTTCTCCTCGACGTTCTCCTATCTGTCTAGTCTCCCCTTCACCGCCATGCTGTAACCTCCTCCCTGCCCAAGTGCACACACACTTCCACACCTCCCATTTGTCTGTTTCTGTGGAATGTTTGCATTCCTCAGCTCTTTGGGGAGATGTCATGGTGGAGGTAAGGCATGCCAGGAAAGCTGCTTTGCATATGTTGAGTGAAAAGAGAGATGTGTTCAGTAGTTAATTTTAATGTGGACGTGTCTCTCCGGCTGTGTGTGTTGCTTCTGAGTATAGGCAGGATTTCCCAACCTCCATCAGTATTTTTTAAGACTGCTGCTACAGAAAAAGGGGAGAATAAGAGGCCTTAATTTCTAGCCGATCCTGCGTGCCTGTGCATGCACACATGCGTGCATTTGTATGTGTCAGCCGAGTGAGCGCAGGGTTTATCAGTGATCTGTGTATGCTCTGCTCTATGCTGGTATGCTGAAACGAGGCTGAAATGGTTTAACGTGTTAAAACAGGTTACCCCTACGTCCCTGCAGACAGGTATTTCCTCAGCTGGCCACACACACATTTTTAAGACCTCTCTTGTCTTAACACATATACAGTACATACTCAGAGTTAATGCTAGCCTATATAAGTATTTCCCTGTTAAACATTTCTGTCTTGTCTTCTTCCATGGTATCTCGCTGGAGAGGTTTTCGTTGCCACTGGTTCCCGTTTTGAAGTTTTTGAGTGTATGTGTGCGTGTGCAGTGCATTTCATGTTCAGGCACATCACTCTCATAGTCCAGGCTTAATGGAGGTGTTGGAGAATGAGCTGAACACACTTTCCCCCCTCTGCTTCCTATTGTTCAGCTTCTTTTTCTATCTGCTCTGTCTTCACCTCTCTGATCCCTTAGTCCTGTCTTTTATTTTCTATATTTTTTCTTTCCTGCTGTCATTTTTTCCACCAATCGCAGAGCTTGGACCAGGTAGCCTTGACCAATGCCACCATTCTGGATGGTAGCGGAGGTGGGCCCAACGGTTCCCTGGCTGGCTCAATGGGCTCTGTGGCTGTCTGTCTTCCTTCTGAGTCTTCTCTCACTGACTCTCTCCACACCTCAGCGGTGAGCTTACAAAGGATAGATGTCAGAAGCACAAGCAGGATGCTTATATGAACCAGCTCTCTAAGACAGATTAAAAAAAAAAATGATACTGGACCCCTTCCCTTGGCAGATTGGGTTGAGATTAATGCAGTTTGGTGTTCAGTATTGTTGCTCAGATGATAAAATAGTGACTCATTCACTTAGTGGCATCTTGTTGTCATTATCACTGCCCACAAACTGTCTGCTGTCTGATTATTGGTCTTAAAAGAATCCCAGTAGAGCATGTTGCACTGCATGTTCTTTTTTGCCAGTAAATACTATTACCTTTACAAATGATGCACTCCAGTGCCATCTGGTGGTCATGATGATACTGAGCTGGAAAACACACTGCTCACTCTACAATACCAAACCTCGGCTAGCCGCTGTCTCTCCTCCCTAGCCACATATTCACACTTGACATCTGTTAGCAAACGCTCTGTGCCCCTCTCCGCTCCTTTTACGCCTTGGTTTGTGTCCCTCCTCTTTTCCCGTAGAGCGAGTGCGCAAATGACGAGGGCGGGGAGGGGGAGTACGTCAACTTGTACTCGTCCAGCCAAGCCAATGGAGAGCTGCCTCTCTCCCTCAGAGTAAGTAGCTGACCGCCACGAGTGAAAGGTCCGTTCCATTTACACGACCCATCACTTCAGGAGATGAATCAATTTGAAATGCGGTGAGGGATTTGAATTGAAGTACGGCCTGTTTGACTGGCAGATATCACTCGCACCAGTCATCTGTTGCAGTGAGCAGCTCTTATTGATTCATCTCTTGAACTGATGGTGCTGAAATGGAATGTGAATGTAGCCAAACCTGTCTGAGCATGACTTCAGGTTCCCAGGTTTGCCTGCAAGGGACTTTTTTTCTGTGGTTGGTGTCTGTGGAAAAGATGTCCATCTGTATGTTGTTCTGACTGCCTGGCTGGCGATTGCTGTCTCTCGGCTGCGCTTCAGCTGTAACGAGCATTTAACTTTGTTTCCGGTCTAACACCAACATGTGGCTGCTCCAAAAGGGATTCTCAATGGTTCACCGGTTTTCAATTTTCCAATAACATTCCCCATAACAGCTTATTTGCACCTGTGCATGTGTGACAGCGTGGTTGTGTTTGTATTCCCTTGCACCAGCGTGTGCGTTCGAGGTGTATTTCAGGCATGTTTGGGTTGTGTGTGTGTGTAAATGTAAGTGAGAGCAAAAGAGAAAAAATATGGATGCATAATAGTATTTGTAGTTATTCATTTGGTGCGGTTTCAGTGTGTGTGAGTACTACCCTTCTGGTGTCTTTCTGTTTTGGGTCTCATCTGTTGGGTTTTTCCTGTTTTGTTACCAAAGTGATTTGTACACATTTGTGCAAAGCATCCATCCTCCCCTCCACCAAAAGTGTTGCATGCACTGGTGGTTCATACGATCTCATCAATAGGCAGCCTTCTGTCACTGCATAAATCCATTCATCAGTGATGTTCCATGTAACCCACAGCACAAGCGTTGATTATTGTTTTTCCTTCGATTGATTAGGAAACAATCACAGCTGATGATGTACTTCAAGACCCGACCCCTCAGATGGCATCCACCAACAGCAAAGAGGCTTTGGACAAGGAAAGGTAGGGGTCGTAATGTCAATATCCTATAAGTGGTATACGCGGTGTCCCACTTTAATACTACATACTAACTTTATACAGTATGTACTATTTACTAATCTTTATAGTGTACTGTTTTTGAGGTTTGTGTGTGTGTATATAATATAATATAGTTTCTACACTTTTCCAGTGTGAACCCACTACATACTTAATGCTTAGAATTAATATGTAGTAGTGCTAATGATTACTTTATTGATTAATCTGCCGATTATTTCCAATTAATTAGTCATTTTTTTCCCAGAAATGTGTGAAAGAAACACATTAAATCCTCACTTTTAAGAAGCTTAAACCAATGAATGCGTTCCATTTTTGCTTGACAAATTGCTGAAACATTTCAGCTCTAGTATGCAGTATGGCTTGGGGACACAGCTATAGGTATTGGTGTCTCAGAAAGTTGAGACTATTTCTGTGCTTATGACAGTCGTGTGTGTTTTGTTTTAGGAGGCAGAAGTCAACAGAGTCGGCTGGCAGCGATGAGGAAGACGTGGACGAGCTCTCCCTCATAGACCACAAGGAGATTATGAACAGGATAACACTAAAACAAGAAGTAAGACAACAACCATTGCTGGTGCTTTTTTAAGGAATCTGCTGTGACAGAACTGTGCAGCACCAGCATACAAAGCACATTTTATCCTGTTAGTCCAGCGCAGGCTAAAGGTCACTGTGAGTCACTCAGATGTGAAATCAGATCCTGAGATGCACCACTGATAGCCATTGCTGCCCTCTGGAGTCAAATCTCTGAAATTGCAGAGCTGAAATTGACAAACCGCCCTCCTCCTACGCCTCCTCCTCCTTTGTCCTGTGTGGTGCAGTCTGATAGACAGATGTGTGAAAATGCTGCTCGCCCCTCTGCAAGGTTAGGGCCAATGTGACAGAAATGATTTACAGAAGGAAATAGGGGGAAGAACAGAAATGGAAGGAGTAAAGATTCATAGCCTGTGATGACATTTAGAGCTGTTACAGAAGACATATTGCAGTGGTGGTGCTTTTATCATACACAAGTCTGACTTTTTCTTCGTCATCAGAGGAGCTGGTGCAGGACAGGGAGGGGTGGGGGCCTCTCAGAGGGGTGGAAGCAGACATTAAAAAAACAAAAAAAAACAAAAAGCGAGAGGAAGAAAAGGTGCAAGCTGCATTTTGGGCTAGACTGCGTTACTCCACATCAACTCTAACCACTCTTTTCCTCTCCTGCTTTCAATCTCATCCACTCTCTCTCCATCTTTCTCTCTCTCGTTCATTTCCGCCAATTCTTTGCGCCTCGCTTGCTCCCCTTCTTTTTCCCAGAACGATGATGGGCCAGATGTTCGTGCAGGATCAGGAGATATTTTATTAGTCCACGCTACAGAAACAGACCGCAAAGGTACCGTACAGAACACATAAGACTCACCTCATGTATTTGTTATGTACAGTGTGTTACTGGGCTTCAGGGTCACTGGTACAGCTGTGTTTTGCTAGCTTGACAGAGCTGCAATCCTTTTATATTCAAAGACGGATTTATTTTTATTATAGTAAAGTGTGATTCTTTAGTTTGACTGACGTGTTAATACTTTTCTAATCTCCTCATCTGAGTAGCATCTTAAATAGCCTCAGTCTCCCTCCGGTTCAGTAAATTGTGATGTGTCAATCTTTGTATGTAGCCTTCCCGTTGGATGATGCGTTGTCAGCTTTAGTTAGTTAATTGGGAACTCTGGCTGCACTTCAACTAAAATACGCTGCTTTTTTCCTCTGTTTTTGCTTGACAGATCTTGTTTTGTACTGTGAAGCCTTTCTGACTACATATAGGACTTTTATAACCCCAGAGGACCTCATTAAGAAGCTACACTACAGATATCCTTTTCAAATCACTCTACGTGTCACTCTGAGCTTAATCGCTGTTTGGTTGGCAGAAGGCTGTTTTTCTTGCCGAATTATTGTTAAAAAAAAATCCTTATTTATCAAGGACAGACTTTTTTTTTTTATCTTGCTTGCGCTCATTCAATTACAAGCATTCATAAATGGAGACCTCCAGAACAACCGTAATCTTCTCCTGCTGGATACTGAAGTCTGAATTACTACTGAAAATATTGGGACCTCAAGAGAGCAGAGATCATGAACTTTTCCCTCCAAGATTTTCCCTGATATGATCTAAAAAGCTGGCTCTCCAATAGTAAACTTCCATCTGTAATGTTTTTTTCATTGTTTTTAGCCATGCTTGCATTCATGATGCTCAGAGAATGAATCCTAATGACTACGGTAATCCCCTGAATATTCCTCCAGCGCCACCAGCAGGTCAAAGTTTTTACTCATCCTGTGAAATATCTCAATATCTACTCGAAGAATTGGCACAAAATGTGGTACAGAGATCCATGGTGCCCAGACAGTGTATACGAATGACTTGATCCCCTGACTTTTCCTCTAGCGCCACCATGACGTTGACATTTTTGTGAAATGTCTCGACAACTGTTGGATGGATTGCCATGAAATTTGGTTCCGACGTTCGCGTCCCTTCCATGAAGAATTTTAATCACTTTGGTGACCGCCGACTTTTCATCTAGCTCCATCATCAGGTCAGAACTTCAGAAAATAATTGTTTCGAGCAAGAGTTAGCATGGTGATGCGCTAAACTAAGATGATGAACGTTATACCTGCTAAACATCAGCATGCTAACATTCTCACGATGACAGTAGTGAGCAGGTTAGCATTAAGTGCCTAACTACAGCCTCTTAGAGCAGAACCTTAGCAAGACCTTAGTCTTGTTATGCAATGACTGCTATGTAATGATGTATGTTTGCAAGCAGTGAGGCTGCGAGAGAACTAGATTGCTTAAAAGAAACCATAGTTTTTGTGTGTTTTGTTCCCTAAACTGAAGTATATTTTATACCCTAAAATGTTACTGAAAATAAGCACATTTGTCGTGGTTTAAAGGTAAATAACTTTGGAATTGATTTGTAGAACCACAAAATGTCTATGTATTTTAAAAGAGCAAAACTTCACATCTTGTCCCATCGCTTGATGAAGCGTCACCAACGTGCAAGAGTCTGTAAACTGTTCGTTAAATATGTTGTCGTACATTGTGATCCATTTACATTTTCCTTGACCACAAAGCACATACACCAGGTTCTGCCACAGTCCGGACACCTTCAAGAAGCGAGTCAGCAAGAACACATTCTTTGTGCTGGTTCGTGTGGTGGATGAGCTGTGGTGAGTGGGACTCAGCATTTTTGTCCTGAATCTGGGGAAGACCTTTTTAGAGTCTGTGGGGCACCTCCTCGGGGTAAAGATGTTTCCAAGTAGATGTGGACTAATGAGAGGAACATTTGTCTCTTAGTGAATTATTGAATAAAAGCGTGCGTACGTTTAGAAGCATGGATATTGCTAGTGCCTTTAAGTAGGACTGTGTATGCCATTATTTTGGTTTTGCATGTAAGCAAGGGTTGTAAAGAAATGCACTCCATGACCACACTACCTACTAGGTATCCACAAAGACCACCGTTCTCAACCTGGGGGTCAGGATCCCCCAAATGGTCACCAGATGATTAACAAGACAGGAAATGAGAGGAAAAGAATATTTCTGTCGCACACGTAGTTTATTTTTGCTTTAATTGTGAAACACTTGATAGTATAACTTCTTTAGGTCTATAAAAAAAATCGAATTAAACTCCAACAGGGGTTGTGAGTAGATACTGTTTCGCGTTAAATGTTCATGAGCCAAAAATAAGTACTAAGAGATGCTGGTTATTGACACCTGTAGGCAAAACTGCAAATGATTGATTTCTCAATCATATTACCCTACTAACAATGAACTGCAGCCTCATATAATGTTTATTTGAACTCAATCATCCTAAAATCTTAATTTATTGTTCGGCTGACAATAATAATCAGAAAATATGTCCCTTATTCTGCGAGCATCCGGTGAGCTCCAATACTCCCTTTAATTGATATTTTACAGTCCATAAACATGCACGTCTGATCGTCAACAACCAATTGAATTCCTTTCTTCCTTTGGCTCACAAAATTGACTCATTTCCTTTTCCTCTTCCCCTGTCCTGCAGCTTGGTGGAGTTGACGGAGGACATCTTGAAACAGCTGATGGACCTGGTGTTCACGCTGGTGTGCAATGGCGAGCTCAGCCTCGCCCGTGTGCTCCGCAAGAACATCCTGGACAAGGTGGAGCAGAAGAAGCTGCTGCGCTACACCAACTCCCTCAAGCCGCTCGCTGCCCGAGGGGTCTCCGCAAGGTACTGTGGGCCTCAAGGGTCAACTTTTTCGGAGACTGGTATGGGATGTGTTGATAGTAAGTGTAGTGTAACGCTATTCTTATGGGTCAGTAGTCTTGAGGATACCACGCAGTGTTTTGTTTATGGCTATCAGAAACCACAAGCCCACACAAGATTACTTAAATTGATTGTCATTCCCAGATGAGACTCGTATAATGGCTCCGCTCAAATGTTTGATAATGTTTCCATGGAATCCAATATTGAAACACGCTCCATAACTCTTCTCTAGCACACCGTGCTTTATTCCCCAAACGTTTTCAGCTTTCTTGCCGTCATCATTTTCCTTTCACAACATGCGAGCAGTTTCACATATTGTCTGTAGTTCCTACATGAACACAACCTCACAACAAGGTCTGTGGATTATCTTGAGTAACCGGGTCACGATTTCAGGAAAGAAACATTGCTGTTGAGTTTTTCAAATGAATTTATTTTTTTGGCGCTTTAAGCACCACAAGCCGGGTGCCATATGGTCCCATTATATTCCAAAAAGGGGCAGACATCTCTACAGACGATATCTCCTAAACTCTGCAACTCACACAAACAATCTAGATGGCTCAACAGCACAGCCGGCATTTTGGGGTGAACTGTCCCTTTTAAAGCTGAAGCCATCACCTAATAGTTTGTGTGTCCTAACAGGCCTGGAACTCTTCATGACTTCCGCAGTCACGAGATTGCCGATCAGCTCACTCTTCTTGATGCTGAGCTCTTCTATAAAATTGAGGTACAGTGGCGTCTGTGTGTTAATCCTCCCAGCATTTGTTGACGTTGATTGTGTTTTGACACTGAGCTCCTCGGCGTCAACCCCAACTTTTACTCTTCTTGGTTTCCTTCAGATTCCCGAGGTGCTGCTTTGGGCCAAGGAGCAGAATGAGGAGAAGAGTCCGAAC
Source organism: Coreoperca whiteheadi (assembly GCA_011952105.1). Classification (NCBI taxonomy): domain Eukaryota; kingdom Metazoa; phylum Chordata; class Actinopteri; order Centrarchiformes; family Sinipercidae; genus Coreoperca; species Coreoperca whiteheadi. The sequence goes on along the minus strand of CM022482.1, from coordinate 19,728,847 downwards.
CTGACTCAGTTCACAGAGCACTTTAACAACATGAGCTATTGGTGAGACCAAAAACTCCAAACGTCATGCCCTCACATCTCGCTGTCTGTCATTGGTATTCCCGGCTTCCCTCTTATACCATCTTGCCCTCATAAATGTTGACACCACACTGTTTATTTCTCCTCATCCGCTACAGGGTCCGCTCTTTGATAATCCAGCAGGAGAAAGCCCAAGACCGAGAGAAGCTGCTTCTCAAGTTCATTAAGATAATGAAGGTGAGTCACCCTAGACATAAATATCCCAATCGTCATGTCATTTCCTTGTTGTTTAGACATATAACATTTATACAAATTTCTTTTTACAGCACTTAAGAAAGTTGAATAATTTCAACTCCTATCTGGCAATACTGTCTGCCCTAGACTCTGCCCCCATCAGGAGATTGGAGTGGCAGAAACAGACCTCAGAGGTGAGAGGACTGTGAGGTTACAATGAGAGGAGTTGCTTATCCGCATGTTGAAAAAAAAGAGGTGTCATTTCCAAAGATGGTGTAGTCCTCAAGATCTCTGTCTCATGATGATGTTTGTTACTTTTCTCTATCACACTTCCTCCTTATTATTCTCCCAGGGATTGGAGGAATATTGCACGTTGATTGACAGCTCCTCCTCCTTCCGAGCATACAGAGCTGCTCTGGCTGAAGTGGAGCCTCCATGCATCCCGTACCTGTAAGTGGATGAATGACGCAGGTTTGAACTCGTACAAATTTTAGCTGAGAGCCACAACTTCACACGACTCGTCCTTTCGTCCAGGGGTCTCATTCTCCAGGACTTGACCTTCGTCCACCTGGGGAACCCTGACCTCATTGACGGGAAGGTCAACTTCTCCAAACGCTGGCAGCAGTTCAACATCCTGGACAGCATGCGGCGCTTCCAGCAAGTGTAAGTACACTGGGATGAAGTTACAGGATGAAAAGATGCACATAATCTTGATATATTATTAGAACCTTGTGACGATCAATCACAGTAATAAATGTCATCATTTGTTTGCCACTGGCAGGAAATACAGTGTATGTCTACTTTGTTTTTCATTAAATTTTAATATCATAAAACATTGCTGTCCTCTCCTCACGGGCTATTTGTTCGCTCACTAATGAATCACTGTATAAATCAAACCTCGACCACTTCTCGTCTCAGGCATTACGAGCTGAAGCGCAACGAAGACATCGTCTCTTTCTTCAACGACTTCAGCGACCACCTGGCAGAGGAGGCCTTGTGGGAGCTGTCGCTGAAGATCAAGCCTAGAAACATCACCAGGCGCAAAACGGACCGCGAGGAGAAGACCTAGGGCCCGCGGGCCTCAGAGACTGACCTCCAACTGTGCTTCGTGACACTAACTCCACTTTACTACAGACTGAGAGAAAGACGAATGGAAGCTATCCGCTGGAGCTAATGGGAGACTCATTGTGGGGAATGCGGAACAAACTACAGACAACTGAAGCGTGGCCGAGGTTTACTAAGAGCTCTGCTGATCTGGGAGACTATAATTGGGATTACTATAGCTCTGGAATTTGGACGGGGAGGAATTCAGTGACTGATGAAACGGGAGGAAGCCTGGTGCCAAGGAGGAGTGAAGAATCACACAGAGCGGACAGGGAGACGCTACGGAAATAACCAAAGTCTGCTCCCTGGACTCTCTGTTTTAGAGTGGAGCCGTTGCGTGTGCGTGAGATTGAGCTGAATGGTCCATTGCGCTCCGAGTTGCTCCTTCCTCTTCCTTTTATGTACGTGCCATTTGCTGGTCATCTTCTGCAACAACCCTCTCCTTGACTCATGAGTCCCCCTCAAACAGCAGAACCTCGAGAGCTGCCTGCCCTGAACTATGACAAACATGAAGGCTGCAGACCTGAGAATCTGCTGGGGGACACGAGAGGATGACCATTAGAGACGGAGTTTGTTTTGAAACATTTTGTGTAAGAATCATGTATGGTTATGAAATGTATTATATACAGTGCTCCTTTTGTTCTTAAAAAGGATGTTAATGCTTATGAGAAGAGCTTAGCTTCTCCCAAGTGCCATACATATGTGCACTAAAAAAAGCAAAGCAAAAACACAAAAAGATAAATTACTAAAGATGCTGTGATCTATGTATGTCATACTGAATCATTGTGTGCCGTGTTCCGGTGTAGAGAACCATCAGGCAATCACAATCATGTCCCAGTCATGTCGGTGCGTGAAAGAGTGTTTGTGTGTGGCTGAAGTCCGCCGTGACTTGTGTGTTTGTCATTTCAAAAATGTGCTGTAGTAAATCATTTTGATTCCTTTTTGGGATAAAACCAACACATCACACTGTGCTATCAAACTCCAATAAAACAAACAGCTCTGTTTCTATACACACTGCGTTGGTCAGAAGCCTCGTTTTCATTTTCAAAATTCAAAGAAGACTAACACTTTAAAACTTCACAATAGAATTTCCATTTATCGTTGTACAGAATGGTCAGTGGAAAATTAAGGCATGTATTCAACTGTAAATAATCAAAAGAAAGCACTCAATACCAAGGTGTGACACTTCTAAACCACACGGCCACCCGGCTTAATTTGATTTGAAGATCCCCTCCAGACATGGTTTAACGTGTATAAATTGCTCTACTTAATAATAATAATAATTTCTATATGATATGTTCTTTTCACAAAAAGTTCACTTATCTTGTTAAAATCTTTGAAATGACATCTACTCCTTCCCCTGTATTAAAAATCCAGAATCTATAAATATTAAGTTGAACCGCTGGACAACAGGTGTTTCCTACTTCACTGTCAAGTCCATTCTCAGTGTGTGCTCGCTGGACACTTCAAGTTTCCACATCACACTTTCGCACGTTGAATACTGGACCAGGATTGGCTTCCAAACTATTTGTGATGTCACAAATCGTGCTTGTAGGCCCACCCCTGAAAATGAGATCATCAATGGGCGCTTAGAAACTTTCCATTTTCAGCTAAGTGGAGGGGATCTTTAAATATTTTAAAACAAACGGTGAATGCAACAAGACAACTGCAACTGATAAGTATTAATCTAATTTAAATAGAATATCAATTAATGCAACAAAGAAGCAGGTATAAATATAAGGTCAAACTTGAAGTACAAAAGCATGACTGAAATTAAACATTTAAATAACGCTTCCTACCCTCAATTGTATCCATATCCGTAAGAGGTCATCTGACCACAGTAAACACTGAAAAATCAAACTATCATGGAAGACTGTTACATGTGAAAAGCATAATCTATTAGCATATTGGCTATCATTACCAATAAAGATTATGAAGAGCTGTGAAGTGGATAATCTTTAAAAAAAAAAAAAAAAAAAAAGCAGCCCACGCCAAGCCCGGCATCCCACCAGCCCCCCCCCCCCCCCCCAACAAGTATACGTAAA
>CM022482.1:19670518-19725422 GCA_011952105.1 Coreoperca whiteheadi | reverse complement strand
AAGAAAAAAAAAAAAATAAAAAAAAAAAGGAAAAAAAAAAAAAAAAAAAAAAAGAAAGAAAGGTAAGGAGAAAAATATAAAAAAAAAAAAAAAAAAAAAGGCTGCACAGGGTAAGACTGGCATCACAGTTGCTGACCCATCCAGCACAAATCAGTAGCAGCAATCCCCACTCAGAGCTCACATTCACAGTCTGGACACATCCGTCCACCCCATGCATCCACACAGTCTCAGTGAGGCCGACAACTGGGCTCCAGCAGGACCCGCTTTCCTGCAGGATTAGCGGCTCCATTCTGCAGATCACCCTGCTCAGAAATGGCCCTTTTGAAGCCCCGCCCGTGGCCGTTCAAGGACCCGCGCTGCCATTTGCAGATGTCACCGTTGAGTATGTCTTGGATGTGCTGTACGATGAGGTTGATGGCCACTGGTGAGAGACAGTTGATTTGTCAAGCATTCATGCTGGAGGGAATAGCAGAAAAACCATCCTTAGAAATAGAAAAAAAAAACAACAAAAAAAACACTTACCCATATTGTCAACGCCCCTTGGAATGATGACATCTGCATACTTCTTTGTCTGAGACAGAGAGATTTAGAAATAAAGTGAGGTAGTGTTTGATAGTGGCTGCTCAAACAAGGTTTGTTGACAGAATAAGACACTGGAAAATAGGAAGACTATCCGTGATAACTATCATACTTACGGGCAAACAAAACTCTTCAAAAGCAGGCTTGACAAAAGTTGTATACTGAGTGAGAATCTGCTCCAGGTCTCTCCCTCTGCTCATGTCTCGCAGAACTACGGGGAAAATTAGCTCAAACTATTGATATACTGTGGCAACATCTGGAATATTGTGTGTGAGGGAGACACCGATACCTCTGCGAGACAGTCTGACGTCTGAATCTGTGTCCACAAAGAGCTTCATGTGAAACATATCGCGCACTTTCTGAGGGTAGAAGACCAGGATCCCCTCAAAGAGGACCACGTCTGCTGGGTAAACGGTGATCCTGTCTTCCAACCTGGAAATATGCGCAGTTTTCATGCAGAGGCATGAGAGGAGAATTATTAGTTCTGTGAAGAAAACTGCTAAAAGGACACTTATCATTAGGGCTGAATCAAGAAATCCTTCCTTCCTACCTGGAATGGGTGACAAAGTCATATGTTGGCACTTCAACCACCCTTCCCTCCACAATGTCCTTCAAGGTTTTGTACATTAACTCGTTGTCAAATGCCTCTGCAACACATTAAACAGACACAGTGGCATTTTAAAATGAAGGCAAAGCATGCAGCATGTAAACAATATACTGTATAAGAGCCAATATAAATCAGCCAATGCAGGCTTCTCTCCCACGCTGGTGCATGTGAGGAAAAACTAAATACATCCAGTACATAATTTAGATGTAGCAAGCAGAGAAGGACATCACAGCTAAATAGATCTTACTGCAGAGCCTGTTAACACATTTTTTGAAACTGCAGAATTCCCTGTTGTCAAATATCTTTGTCAACCAAAGGTTCAAGGACACAGTAATCTAGGACACAATAATGCAATGTTGCAGTTGAACCCAGATGGGGGGAAAAAACTGGGTACCCTTTCAGGGTCCTGCGTATAACATCTATATTTGCCAGTATCAGTTTATCAAAGCAGGATAGTCCAGTCCCAATATAATTTTTGCTGCTGATGTTGTGGTCTGTTATTCCAGGTGTGACATTTATTACAAAGGTTTCATCCACAACAGAATAACCTCCAAAGACGTAGACAGAATTACATCAGAACAGCATGCAAAACACAAATAACTGGTGGTTGGTGTTGGTTGAAAATGCTGACTTTGTTAGAAGTTTAACAACATAGCAGCCCTATCAGGGACTCTTGAACAGAGGCAGGGAGGTGTGTGCTGTTGTGAAGAAACCACAGTCTGTACAAAACAGAAACTGGAAGGGAGGAAGGCCGCTCTGTAGCCTGGGCCTACCTGGGTGATCAAAGTTGTACTGGCCCTTCAGCGCTTTCCCCTTCTGTTCCGGAGTCAGGACTCTGTAGAAGCTGTCCTGGCTTATAATAGCCACCTTCCTCTGGCGGTGGTCCACCTTGTTCTGGCCCAGGAGCTCCATGATCTTGGCGCAAACGGTTGACTGTAGCAGAAAACGTCTTTCAGTCCACTATAGTTGTTTATGACCTGTCACGATGCTTTATCATTTTAAAATAGCAAGTTTTTCCTGGGGGATCGAGGGAACAAAGGTCCGTAAGTGTGAAATTAACGTTAAGTGTTTCAGTGACCTTCTCAGTGTGTTTTTTTTTTAAATCAGCGGACCTTCGGTCAGACATTGCGAGGGAATTAGCAAATTATTTACAGAGGCTAGTTAGCTGTATGAAGCTCTTTAGCACTAAAATGTTACAAGGAAGTAGAAATGAAAAGAGGAGAAATGTAATGGCTATTCTAGCCTATCAATGAAACAAATATAACCGGAGCAAGGGGGCGTGCCAGCTTGTTTGACAGTTTTCCTGATGCTAATGTTGGCGCTGCTGGCAAACTAAGCTAAGCTACTCGGGATGCTAATTTCCGTCGTCGGGAGTTCCTCTGGCTGAAAAAGGACTGACCTTGCCGCTGGCGGTTCCTCCGCTGACCCCTATTAGGAAAGGGCGATGCCGTGGCCTCTCTTCCTCGTCTAGGACTCCGACAGCATCCATCACAGTCCAAAAGTTAATAAAGACTGCAGAAGACTAGATTGCTTGGCTGCGCGCTAGCTATGCTATCTGTAGCAACAGCGCGCTGGTCTCGCGAGAACTGAAGTTCTCACCGAAGGTAGCACACAGCACAGTTCGGATTAATTATTTCCATAAAGTCAGATCAATCACTACCTATACATACTGGGAGCGGAGCTGCACAACATCTTTAGCTAAAAGATGATAAAATACCTAGATATATCATCGGTAATTTACATATACAATTTAATGTTCCTGAGTACCTTTGTTTGAGGTCAGTTAAGATTTTAGTGTTATAGTTTTTATTGAATAAATACGTTTTACTATTTCATTTGCAACCAGTCAGCTGGGATTATAGTTCTAGCCTCTGCTATTAAAAGCTAGTCTCACTCATTTCACTATTCCTTTCTCAGAATACATGACAACAAATACATTAGCAAAAAAAAAGAATTCTGTTTATTATGAAATTAATTATAAACATCTTACAATATACATATACAGTATAAACACAGCATTATTGTTTTTCTTTGTCATTGTCTGATTTCTCTGTGTCTTCCCCACTTTGTGGCTTGTCTTTGCTGGATTCGTCCACCATTATCTCCAAAGCAGCGCTTCCTTCAGTCCTCCTCACAGTCTCTCCTTTGGCAGCAAGGATTTCCTCGATGTTTCTGAAGTGTAAAGCCGCACAGCACACGGGTCATTCAGAAATGCAACCACACTACTTGTTATGGTTTGGATGTTGTTATGAATCAATGGCATTCTAGTTTACAGCGGTGGAAGGTGTATTCAGGTATTTTACTTGAGTAAAAGTAGCAATACTAAAGTGTAAAAACACTCTGTTGAAAAGTACTGCATTTAAAGCCATACTTAAGGAAAAGTATTAGCGTCAAAATATACCTAAAAGTAAAAGTACTCATTATGTAGAATGGCCAATTTCTAAAAAATGTATTTTGGATTATTTCTATTGATGCATCAACGTTATCACTTTAATGTTGTCATTTGCATTACTTTATACACTGCTAGGCACCTTAACCTGTAATACATCATAATTTATTAGTTGATGTTTATTCTGTATTAAAAATCTAAATCTGCAACGTAATAAAAGCTGTCAAATAAATGTGGTAGACTAAAAAGTACAATATTTGCCGCCAAAATGTAGTGGAGTAGAAGTATAATGTAGCATAAAATATTCAAGTTAAGTACAAATGCCTCTAAATTGTACTTAAGTACAGTACTTGGGTAAATGTTGTTAGGTTTTAAAGCCACCACTGCTGGGTTGAGCGCAGAAGGCCAAAGCACCACCAACCTCTTCCCTTCCAGGTCCGAGAACCAGCTGAGGTTGTCGGCGATGATGTGGTGCTTCTTACACCCTGGACACGTCACTATGACAACGCCTTTGTGATAAGCCTGCTTGGATATCTTCTGCCTGGACCTGGTAGAGCAAACCTGCAAACACGATACGGCCTTGCGTGTCACGGGTATGACTTTAAAAGCCACAGGCACAGGTCACAGCACAAACATAAATAAACAGACCAAGTATGGAAAGCCGTTTGAGCATTTATTCCATATCCTTGATATCAAACTTAATTTCCTGTTACTAGTATGGACAAAGTCCATAGGCTTTACTAGGCTTTATAGTGGACGACTAGTCTTTACTGGTGAGACAAAAAGGTGCACTAGTACTACTAGTAAGGCCAAAAATGCCTAATACTAGTAGACACACAAATGTCTACAAGTATTACTAGTAGGACCAAAAGCGCCTACTCGTACTACTAGTAAGACGAAAAAACATCTACTAGTAGACATACTAGTGGGACTAGTAAAGCCTAGTTGTCGACTAGTGCGCAAAAATGGTCAACTAGTAGACAATAATTCCGTCCACTAGTACTACTAGTAGACGTTTTTGCATCTTACTAGTAGTAAGATGGGGGGGGCAGGATAATGGAAAAATCCTGAGTCCTGATTGGTTGGAATTGTTTTTTTTAAACTGGAGAGCCAGTAAGAAGTCTTAATTTACTCTTCTTCCCACCTCCTCATTAGCATTTTGTGCAACTAGTATACGTTTTTGCGTCTTACTAGTAGTACTAGTGCGCCTTTTTGTCGCACTAGTAAAGCCTAGTCGTCCACTAAAAAGCCTACGGACTTTGTCCGTACTAGTAAAGGGAAATTAAGTTTTATATCAAGGATATGGAATAAATGCTCAAACGGCTTTCCACAGATGAAAATCATTCACATGCGATTAAAATAGTACAGCAACGTCCCGACGCCGGTACTGGCACCTTGCATGTGTAAATGAGCTGGTAATGCGTTGACTGGATCTTTCCCACGGCGTCACTTCCGACACTGGGTGACGTTGCGAATCCTCGTTGGCCGCCAGGGCGAACTCCACACCTGGCAGCAGGTAACAACGGACGATGCCGAGAGGAGAGCTGCTCCGTCCCGGCGGCGCCCATCGCCGCTCCGCGAGTGCGACAGGGAAACACGGCAAGGAGTCGACGACTGTGGTGACACCGCAACACCCGACTGACAGTCAGCATCGTCCCCGGGGAATCTGGGGGGCGAGAAATGGCCAAACATTTACAGAAAACCAACACGTTTAAGTATTTAAGGGCCACAAACGCGCCAAGCGATTTCATCAACATTTGGTTTGTCGCGGTCTGGTGACGTCACAGTGGCGTGTTCAGACAAAACTTTATTAACAGACTGCTCGATCTAAACAGACAAATAGAAGGAAAAAATGGCATTGCATGAATTTAAAATAGATTTGCTATAGATGAATCAGCTTGGAAGGGAGTTATTTTAAGTGTGATACAGTGTGATAGAGATTCTGAGATCTGCCCGACAGAATCATATATAAATGGGCTTTTTTGAGTAAATGTCGTTCTGTGTTTACCCAGAACACAGTCAAGTACTGTAATTAAGTACAATTTTGAGGTACATGAGCATTTCCATTTTATGATGTCTGCATATACAGTCTGCTCTACCACATTTCAGAGGGATATATTGTACTTTTTACTCCACTACAGTTATCTGACAGCTACTTGTTACTTTGCAGTTTCAGATGTTAAATACAAACATATGATCAACAAATTCAGGCATCACTAGAAATCGTAATCCTGTAATACAATATAATAATCAAACACTCTGGGCCCATTCCACAGTGTCAGTCCTTTTAATACTTTAAGTTGATTTTACTGATAATAATTAGGTAAAACATTCTCCATCATAGGTGCTAAATGCATCAAAGCCAAATATTTCACAACACAAACCTACTCTCAGATTCATAAAATGCCAAAAGGATGAGCTACAGAAAGCATGTGTGGCCAGCATCAAGGCCACCATGGAGAATACGAAGGGAAAAGAAGAAAGTATGACAGCCTGAGGAGCTAAACCAGAGACTTGGAATTTGCCCAACTCAATCCTGGTCAATTCAGTTCGGCCATTTCAAAAACATATGGCTCTTTTTTGTGATTATGTTATCATAAATGTCTTAACCACAGTCAAAAGATTAAAGCATGTGTCTCATGTCCATCGTTGAAATACTTCAGCAATGGACATCATAATTACATCCACTCTCTCTTATCAGTAATCCTCAGTGATGGAGTACAGCGGAGGCCATATCGGTGGTGTTATAAATCTCAGGTCAACCACACAGTTTATGGACTGTTTTTGGAGGCGATACAAAGGGAATAAGAGGAAACAGTACAGCTAATCTTGTGTCAGAGTCAATATTCAAATTATGTTCAAATGACGATAGTTATAAAGTCTTCATCTTATGTTCATATCACCAGGCTTCCAATACACATGATTTTTAGGCATATATTCTACATTATAGTGAAGAGCCATTTGAAGGAGTTATCAGAATCAGAAATACTTTATTAATCCCCGAGGGGAAACTCTTGTATATTGTTAATGTGCAACTGTGCATTCACAAGTCTTGTTCATGCTCATTGGCCAGTGGAATTTTCTGACTGTCCCTGGAATCGTGTGTGTGGGGGCAATCTTCCAAATTCAAATTCAAAGACAAAATCCAATTTAAGTTTTGGTTAAGTACGCATCCTAGTGTGGAGAAGTCAAGTCATTTCTTTGAACATAACCACCAGAGGGTGACATAAAGACTTTGATATCGCCTCTCAGATTCAGATTTTCCTTCCAGTCTCCAAAATACTTCTGGGATGGCCAGTGTGGCCTAAATTAGGGACAGCTATCATCACCTCATTGTTTGCCAATGCTTTGGAGGTTAAAGGAGACGTAGGGGTGTATGCATTTATAACAAAACTATTTCCGCCATTGTCCCAACTGGCTAAGGTCAAGGCTGCTGCAGGAATGTATAGGTGATGTCCAAAAATGACTAATTTAGTGAGCTGGTGGTGACTGAAGGGTTTTGTTGCTTAATCCTGCTTGTCAAGGTGGGGGGAGCTTGTTTAGGGGAAACTGCAGTCAGTCTGAAACTGGGAGGCCTCCCAGTGCTGACACGCTGCCTCTGTGACGAATCCACGTGCCGTTTCTGTGTGCTGTATTCCTCTTTTACTGATTGAAAAACTAATAGTTGCAACCTGAAAAAAGGGGATGTCTCGTTAACATAAGTAAGTAATTTAAGCCTTAATTCGTCCCGCAGTAGGGAAATTACATAACATTCATCACATGCATCACTTATGATAAAAACAGGACAAAACACGTTTTCTTTTCTTTGTACAAGAACCTAATAACAAATGAAAAGAGGAGGGGTTGTCTACCTTAAAACACATGATCCCCAAATGCTGCTGGTTTAATATTGCTATCTGATATTGTGCACAATTCATTTTTACAGGAAGCTTTCATTTCTTATTCATAAGACTTCACTTTGAGCCAACATGTATTATTTAATAGGAACAGTTGTCTCTGAAAGTGTTATTGTTGGCTTTCAGAAGTGGGCTTATGATGTTTGAAATTATGTTTCGCAAAATATTGCCACAATATTTTTGGTTGTGAGGATGAATAGATAGGGGGTTAAGGTTTGGCTATATTTTACTACATTACATGCCCGGTGTGGCTTTTGAGTAACACAGTCTCCTCAATTATCTCCATACTATGTATATTAATTCCAAATTATGATTTAGAGCGTTAATATCAGACACTTTGTGTTGGTTTAATTCAGTGAAATTACTTATGTTCCAGAGATTTAAAGCCACTTGTGACTTTCAATATTTTGTTGTTAATGTTGTTCCCCTAGTTGCCCCTTATGACCCATGTGTTAGCTTCATTACCTTGTTGCACATGTTTTCTCTTGTGCTTATGCTCATGTTGTCTAATCAGATTGACTGTTTCAGTGACTATTAGGAGTACCAGAAATCAATTTGCAGGATGGAAAACTTTTCTTTGAAACTGTATTTCATTTGACTAATAAGTAAACCTATAATAGCCTAATTCTTATTTGATATATTTACGTGGAGACGCATATTTGCCAATTTAGTTGCCTAAATGATCTTTAAATACTTCCTTGTACAGTGGTGTAAGAAGTAGGCCTACTCAGATGCTTTACTTAAGTAAAAGTAGTAATACCACAGGTTAAAAATACTCCACTACAAGTACATGTCCTGCTTTCAAACCCTTACTAAAGTTAAAGTACTCATTCTACAGAAAAATGCTCCCTGTCAGTGTTTTACCTTTATATATGATGTTTTTGGAATACAGGTTGTGCTAATTTTTACTACTTTATGTTGGGCAGTTTAATCTATATGGTTGAAGCGTTGCTTGCTGTGAGAACCACATATCTCTAAAAAGTCAACTTTTCATGAGCTCAGAAAAACAGCCCTGTTTTCAGCTTTGTGACGATGCATTTTCCAGCTTGTCCTTTCTCTGACTCTTTGACTGGATCCATAATATCCAGGTATCCATCATATTATATTATATTATATATTGTGTGTGCTCCCCGCGGTGTCCCTCCTCGACAAAAGGTCTAACGTAACTAAATCGACATCTGTGAATATACTGTTTGCCCCATGATAATTAAGAAATCACAACACACTGTCCTCCACATCACTCTTAATTTAACATCATGGGTGAGTGAGGGGCCCTTTCAGAGACTTTGTCATGCTCCCGCTGTGCTTTTATCTTGATAGCGACGATAGTGCGTTAGTACTTCCGCCAGCCTCGCGCGGCAGAGCGGTAGTCTTCTTCTTCTTCTTCGAGCCGAACCAGCTCGGCTCGTGCCTTCGTGTGGTTTTCTCCTCCGTCACTAACGTTCACACGGGGCTCCGGTCCGGTGTCCGACCAGCCACAGCCGCCGGGAAACGTTTGAGAAATGTGTCACCCATGTGCGGAGGTGGCGAGAGACCCCAGAATTGATAAAACAGGTGGGTCTTTTCTTAATGTTCTCATGTGTTTTAACTAACGTCAGCTAGCTGCGTGGGTCAGAGGGATTTCACTGCCGCAGTTTGCTTAATGGCCATCGGTATGAGACATCGTTTCCCGTCGCCGCTCGGCTGACTGCTGTGGAGGAGATACCCACCCAATGAAAGGTCGCTCTTTGGGTTAGATTACATGTTATTTCGTCAGACTACATTACAGTCAGACTCTTAATCCCAGAGTAATAGCTAACTAAACATCCTCGATCATATGAGAAACGGTTCATCCACAGTTGAGGGCCAGCAAGGTAACGTTATTCTGTTATTATGGCTCAAACGATATTAACACACGGATTGTAAACCACGGATTAGATTTTTCATATCAGTTCGGATGTATGTCTCGAGCTGTTTGAATTGTGAATTACAGCGTTTTTGTGGTATATTGTTGAGTTTATGGTGAATTAATCTTGCTTCAAGGTGTTGTCCCTATGACACGAATACTGCACTGATACTGTAGGATTTAGTGTCCCTGTAACATGCATGTAAGAGCTTATATGGTTGTTGTGATATGTTGTAGTCCTTTCTGGTAAGGCTGTCAGTGCAATATTGGCTAAATAACTAGTCGCATTAGTCAAATTCTATCTGCAACATGTGCTTTTACAAAGTGGGTTGGAATGGACCTTGTCTTGTGAGCATGCATGTGTGAATATGACATCCCTAGTGCGTCATGCAAAGCAAAGTAGCTTTTTGTGAGCAAGAACCAGCTGGACCTGGATAAGACTGAATGCTCTGTCTGCTCTGTCTCTTGATGTAGCAAGTCGACCACTGCCATGGTCGGCCAGATGGGTTGAGAACAGGAGCTGCATTTGCTACCGGCGGCCCAACAACAACGATTTGAACGCTCTCATGTTTTTGGAAGGATCTGTGGGTCTCTGTGATTTTTATCCATGTTCCTGTTGCTGGGTTCAGCTACAGCCCTTTCTGATTGGGTGTGTATTTTGAGGTGTGGATGTTAAAAGTGTACTGTGGGTGTGAAAGGGTTCAGGATTGCGTATCAACACATACTGGACTTACATCTAGTCCAGCTAACACTGGGTTCTGGATTTAATGGTTTCAACAACTAAGAATGGGTGAAAGAATCCTCAAATGTGCCCTATTGATTACCCACCATGCTGTATTGTGGGATGTGCACTATCAGGATGGGGAAGAAGTCAGTAAATGTGTGAGGCTCTCTGTTGCTAGGACTTTGAAGGTCCTTTGGGTGTATTCTAGTCTTGAGATGGAAATTCGTAAGGTTTCAGGGAGAATATTAAGAGATATACCAAACACAAAAAGGACATATCAACCTAATGGAATATAATAAATGTTCGTGCCAACTATTAGCGATTGTAATGCTGGCTTTCATCTATCTTTCCATCCATCTATTTCCTAAACCACTTATCTTCTTAAGAGTTGCAAGGGGGGTGGATCCTTTCCCAGCATGGATTGGGCGAGAGGCGGTGTACACCCAGGACAGGTTGCCAGTCTAACACAAGCCAACCGTTAATGAGAGGAGGGAGACACGATATAAATTTGAATATGGGGATAATGCCGCACAGTCTCTCCTGGAAGAGTCATGGCGCTAGCATAGATAAACTTGAGTTTTAAAACGACCTAACCTGGATGTTTTTAGACCAAGCGGCAACTTCCGGGGCTAAAAAATGAAGCCAATACAGCCGAAAACAGTTTATTGAATGGTCACTTGAGGCTGACGAGTCACTCCCCATAGCCTCCCATGTTAAAATGCCCAACTTGCCCACAGCAGAAATAAACATGTTTACAGCCTGGTACAAAAAAGTTGGTCTCTATAGTTAATTTCCCCCTTTATGACAGCTGTGAGGGGGGTGAATTATTTTACTACTCACCCGTTTAAATTATGTTAAGGCTTAAAGTTATTCATAATTAAGGACATGGCCGCTTTGAGTGGCAGGCGGGTGCCCTCTCAGGTGGCGTGCCGTTAGGCGGTCCAGCAACCAGGCTTCATTCGGCCCACCTCCCCTCCACCTCTTTGCCCATTTTTGGATTAGTCGAGGGCTGCCAAGATGGCGACGGCCCGAGCCTCCCACTTTGAGCGTCACAACGACTCACCTAGGGGTGACGTCACGGACACTACGTCCATGTTTTATACAGTCTATGCTTTAGACTCAAAGGGAAGCCACGTGTGCACATGAAGGGAAAATGCAGACTCCGCAGAGAAAGTCCTCAGCAGGCTGCCACCAGATTCAGAACCTGGACCCTCTTCCTGTGAGGTGTAAAAGTTTTTGTATATGTCGTTTTTAAATAAACGTTTGTTAATGTTTGCTGTCAAATATGAATAATTCAGTTGAAATAAAATCGACCTCAGGTTCCCTTTACATTCTTTTCAGAGGGAGGTACAGTATAAACTGCAAAGAGACATATTACTGTTATTACTCTATTTTACTGTTTGAGTCTAGCTTCAGTTGAGAGACATGACTGTTCCTTAGGGAAAAAATGGTTGGCTATGTAATATATTAGCTCTCACAGCGGCCAGGTTCACCTGTACCTCTCTTAGCCCATGTGACAAAGACTGCCTACACAAAAGCAGCTCTGTTCAGGGAACAAATTCAGGAGAAATGCACTGGGGTAAGGCTACAAACAGCCATGAGCAGAGTAGCTACTGTATATAATCCAGTCTTGACCTTTTTTCTTTTTTTTCTTTCATTCAGTTTTGATTTTAGGATTGGGACAGCATATTGCTCGCTTCCTGTTTATGGTGGGGAGAGTGATTAGATAGCTTTAGTTCCACAAAGGAGAAGTCCTTGGTTGAAATTCTGGAGGAGTGTTTTGGGAAGACGGGCAGTGTGATGCATAGACAAGATAAACTGCTTGCAGACTGTTGTTTTCTTTTCCTGCGCCAGAACAATGTGAAACAAATCTTGGATGTTCTTTTAAACTAAAGAAGTGACTATGATTATGTCACACTGTGGGTTACTGCATCTGGAATTGGATGCTAGAGTGAAGCTCTTTAAAAAGCTTGAAGCTTTTTATTTTAAGACTTGCTGCATGAATCTTTGTTGTTACAGTTTACTTGACATTATCAGTGCAGTCATGTGAGTGGCCATTATCTATAGTTTGAATTATGGAACATGCCTACGGCTTCAAGCTGACATCTGTGTTTGGCAACAGGAAACTGTAAAAGTGAGGAGATTTTTGTTATTTCTGTGTTGTAAAACCATGATTTTCATATGTAACACTTTCAGCCTGAACATTTAATGAACTGTTCTGCTTTTGGACGTGTAATTAATCTGTTGCCGTACAGTGGAATGGAAAAAAAGATTAAAGATTGCCTGTAGTTGTGTTTAATACCATGTGAAGTATCACAATTAGAAGTGTTTTGGCAGCTGTTGGGGTCACCATGTGTGCTGTAATTTCTGAGCTGAAGGAAAGCAGCAACCTAACAGAGGAGGCTCACTGCGACTGTACTGCCATTCTGGTTTGAGCTGGATAAAACCAGGCTTTTTTAGTGACGGCTTGACCAGCTGTCCTCTTTCATCCTTTTCCTGTAAGTAAGGGGTAAGTTGAACAGACAGGGAGATACAATTGTGGATCAACTCCTCCCAACTTTGAATTAAAATAAGAATCAGACGTGATAAGATCATGGTGTTTGGATATTCTTTTAGATATTCTGCAAGCTGGTGCTTGTCTGCACCAAACTTTTATTCCATCTAACAGCTTAGTCTAGGGTTAACATGAAGCTTTGAAATAACTTGAATAAGAAAAATGTGCCTAGATTGCTCCATTTCTTGGATTACTCATACATTTACTGGGAGGAAGTAGCCTATCTGTGGTTGGACAGATGCACTCAAGCATAAATGGACGCCTGGGAGAGTCTTTTGGTTTGGGGGTTTTATTTGTTATGTGGTCAGCAGACCGATCTCACTTGGTATCGCGTACAATTTGCTGAGAGAGTTTTCCAGTCAAAGTTCAAGTTGTTGTTCTTGACTTGATTTCAATATCTCCACTAATTCTGATAAAGTAGTAACAACCCATTTGACAAAGCTCATCAGGACATTAGGAGTAGTCAGTCATGTTTTTATTTTTTGATGTTTAAGCATGATTTGACACCTAGCTGGTGAAGATTCAACGTACAACCATTAACCTAAAGAAGCTGTTAAAAGTTCATCATGCCATGAACATTTTTATGCAGAGAAATCGCTGCATATTTGAGGAGGAGGAACAAAGACTTGTCTGAACATGTGTGCTGTGTCAGGATCTGGGGGTCCTTTTGCTTCGGGCTAGCTTTGCAGTCTCTGAACGGAATTGGGCTGTCGGCACACGCAGGATGCAAAGGATAATCCTGATGCACAGCAGGCTCGACAACAAATATAATGACTGCCACTCTTTATGTGCCACCAGTCTGGTAACCTCCACATATGATCTTAAACATGCTGACGAGGCAGCATGTACGATGATGATGATGATGAGGATGATAACTGAATTGGAGTTCAGTACCTAATTGTATAGAGGATTTATTTATTTGCCTGAACCAAAGAGCAGACGGGGGAATTTCTTTCTACTTGGGCATGAAACGGTGAAATGGATATGGTATCCATTTGTAGGTAGTCCTAATTGTAGAGGTAACTATGCTGTACTTACCCACATTTGAACTCAACAGTAAAACGTGTGACTTGTGATGTTAAAATGGACACAGAGGCAAGATTGTTTGGAACTCTTGGGAAATGTGGTCTTGCATCGTTGCTCTATACATAAAGAGGCTGGTGATATACTACGGTGTTGGGTGTCGATTAGTCAATCATCAGAAAAGTAATAGGCAACTATTTTGATAATCGATTAGGCTAATAGTTTGAGTAATGTTTCAAGCAAAAAAACCTTTTCTGGTTTCAGCTTCTCAACTAGGATGTTTTGCCATTTTTCTCTGTGTTTATGTAACTGTAAATTGAATATCTTCAAATGCTGGAGTGTTCCTCGGACAAAACGAGTAATTTGGGAAATTGTGATTAAAATTTTTCACTATTTACTAACATTTTATGGACAAAACAATTAACTGAGAAAAAATCTGATTAACATGATAATAAAAATAATCATTAGTTGCATCTCCAGTTGTGTGATGAAAATACCCGCATTCATCTTTAAATTGCTTTCTTTTGTCTGACCAACAATCCAAAACTGAAATATTCAGTTTACTGTCACAGATTACTAAAAGAAAATATTCACATTTGAAGAGCCAGTATCTGATAATATTTTATATGTATTCTTAATTATCAAAATAATTACAGATTTACTTCCTGTCGATCAACAAATTAATGAATTAATTGTTTCAGCTTTCAGAGGCAACTACAGCAGGTTTCTCCACTGTTGCATAACATTATGATATGCTAAGATTTACCTCCCTACACATTGAGGTTTCCAAAATACAGTCCATTATTTTTTTCAAACTTGACTCGTCACCAGCTTATTCCCTGTTTTCCCTGTCTTTTTAGATAAACCATCATGATTCCCATCACAGAGCTCCGCTACTTTGCTGACACCCAGCCAGCTTACCGTATTCTGAAGCCATGGTGGGACGTTTTCACCGACTACATCTCAGTCGTCATGCTGATGATTGCGGTGTTCGGTGGTACACTGCAGGTCACACAGGACAAGATGATCTGCCTGCCTTGCAAGTGGGTGGTCAACAAGTCGTGCGAGACCATGCCTGTCCCAAATGTGACCACCACCCATGCACCGGAACCCAAAGGCATTCAGTATGACCTTGACCGTCATCAGTATAACTATGTCGATGCGGTGTGCTATGAGAACAAACTACACTGGTTTGCGAAATATTTCCCCTATCTGGTGCTACTCCACACCCTTATCTTCCTGGCCTGCAGCAACTTCTGGTTCAAGTTCCCCCGCACAAGCTCTAAACTGGAACACTTTGTCTCCATCCTCCTCAAGTGCTTTGACTCCCCGTGGACAACAAGGGCTTTGTCTGAGACCGTGGTGGAGGAGAGCGACCCCAAACCTCTGGGAAAAATGAACGGTTCGATGGATGAGAAGGCCTCGTGTGTAAGCGAGGACGTTGAGGCTAGCGTGCCCATGCTCCAACGAACAAAGACCAGAATTGAACAAGGAATTGTAGATCGCTCTGAAACTGGGGTTTTAGATAAAAAGGAAGGCGAGCAGGCCAAGGCTCTTTTTGAAAAGGTGAAGAAGTTCAGGATCCATGTAGAGGAAGGTGATATAGTGTACCGTCTTTACATACGTCAGACCATCATCAAAGTAATAAAATTCATCCTGATAATTAGCTACACAGCCTACTATGTACGCTACATCAGGTTCAGTGTAGTGTGCTCGGTGAACATTCAGAAACTAACGGGGTACAGCACGTACTATTGTGCTCACCCATTAGCAACTCTTTTCAAGATTTTGGCCTGTTTCTACATTAGCTTGGTGGTGGTTTATGGTCTTATCTGCATTCACACTCTTTGTTGGATGCTCAGCCGCTCCCTCAAACGATACTCCTTTGAATCAATCCGCGAGGAAAGCAGCTATAGTGACATCCCTGACTTGAAGAACGACTTTGCCTTCATGCTACACATGATAGATCAGTATGATCCTCTCTACTCCAAGCGCTTTGCTGTATTTCTGTCAGAGGTGAGCGAGAACAAGCTGAGGCAGCTGAACCTGAACAATGAGTGGACGTTGGAGAAACTGAGGCAGCGCATCACCAAGAACTCCCAGGATAAGCTGGAGCTGCATCTGTTCATGCTCAGTGGGATCCCAGACACAGTGTTTGACCTGATTGAGCTGGAAGTGCTCAAGCTGGAGCTGATCCCCGACGTAACTATCCCACCAATCATTGCCCAACTCTCCAACCTGAGGGAGATGTGGCTCTATCACACACCAGCTAAGATTGAGGCTCCAGCTCTTGCTTTCCTGAGAGAGAACCTAAAGTCTCTCCACATCAAGTTCACAGACATCAAGGAGATCCCCTTGTGGATCTACAGCCTGAAGAACCTCAGTGAGCTGCACCTAACCGGGAACCTGAGTGCCGAGAACAATCGTTACATCGTCATCGATGGGCTTCGGGAGCTCAAAAGGCTCAAAGTACTACGTCTGAAAAGCAACCTGACCAAGCTGCCGCAGGTGGTGACGGATGTGGGCGTGCACCTCCAGAAGCTCTCCATCAATAACGAGGGTACCAAGCTGATGGTGCTCAACAGCCTGAAGAAAATGGTCAACCTGACAGAACTTGAGCTCGTTCGCTGCGATCTCGAACGCATTCCACACTCCATCTTTAGTTTGCACAACCTGCAGGAGATTGACCTGAAGGACAACAATCTGAAGACAATAGAGGAGATCATCAGCTTCCAGCACCTGCACCGACTCGTGTGCCTGAAGCTGTGGTACAACCAGATCGCATACATCCCCATTCAGATCGGAACACTTACCAACCTGGAAAGGCTGTATCTAAACAGGAACAAGATAGAGAAAATCCCCAGCCAGCTTTTCTTCTGCCGCAAGCTGCGCTTCTTAGACCTGAGTCACAACAATTTGACCAGCATCCACTCTGATGTAGGCTTCCTCCAGAACCTGCAGTACCTCGCTGTGACGGCCAACAGGGTAAGAGGCAAAGATTCCCTTAAATTTGTTGAGTCCACGTTTTTATTTTAGTGAAAGCTTGTCTCTTTTCTAATGTTCTTAGAAAGGTAGTCTGTCTCCACCCCTCTATCTAGGATCAGCTCAAAGTCCAGTTAAGTTATTTACAAAGGTCAATGTTTATAAATGCTGAGATATTCATCGACAGGTTGGGAATTAAGGCTCCAAAGATAACTGCATGACTGAGGCTTTGGCAGTTTTGCAGTTGTGTATTGTCAACAGATACTTTACTGTATATTCCCGAGTTTTAAAACTGTCCTTAGAGGTTCAGATTTTAGGTCCATGTAGAAGTCCAAAAAGGTTGAAAACACTGATATTATCTTGGTCTGTTTATCCACTTTCCAGTGACTGAAATAGAAGAGGACGTGATTCAGTGGCATGTTGCATACGCAGTCCTCCTAACTGCTGTCAGGCATGTTCGATACAAGTCCTCCTGTCTGAAATTAAGCCCAGGTTTTTACTTTAAAGTCCATTTCTTTTCTTCTTTCAGGTCAATAAATAGCAACAATTAGGGATTTCAAATCTTAGTCACATTTATGGTATAATAACACAATTCTGACCACATTTTGATTCTTTGAGCGTGATGTACTCCTTGCTTTTTTCAATGTAATCCAATGCCTGATGAAAAATTGTCCGCCTCCTGTATACTTCCTGTGAAGTAAACTATTACTTTTCAAGTGAACAATCACAAATGGCCTTTATTCAGGACGTTGTTTATTTCAATTTCCAAGATCATTAACTTAAATACTTGGAGGGCCGTACCAAATCCTGCCATTACAGTCGTGGCTGGGTCAGTCCATTTGGCTTTGGTTGAAGTAGATCATTTCAGTCTTGCTGTTTTTTGATTCGCGATGTAGGAATTTCATTCTGTTCATTGTGAGAAATTAGAGCAACAACATTCTCCTGAAAATGCTGTTTTTCACAAAAAAAGTCTACAGGATCATGTGTTTTCAGTAAGGTTTACTATTGCTGCCATTTTACTGTGTTTGCTTGTGTGGTTGCACACTGAAAATAGGTTCCAGCAGGTTTGTATTCAGCCAAAAATAGCTCCATTTAGTGGGACCCTTCTGGTGTGTCTCTTGTTTTTAAGGCCTCTCTTGCCTACATCCTCTTTACAGGCACATTATCAATTAAATTCAAATTAGTTGTGTAATTGTGAATATTGTGTCCATGTAGGTGTTTTAATAGAATGTGATTTCTGTGGACGTCAATGAATAGAGATTGAAATTTTGTTTTTAGAGACACGAGAAGAATTACAAATAGGACGAGGAGTTCATGGAATGTTGGTTTAACAACGCTGGTTGTTAAATTATTTGTTGGCACCTTTTGAAGCCATTTTTTCTGCATTTTCTTTTTCCAGTATCCTAAATGTATTATGAGGCTCTATACCTAAAGTCTGACAGCTAAATTTGAGTGCCCTTTAATCTTATTTAGATTTTTTTTTCCTGTGCTAAGGTCTGAGTCGTGTTATAACATCTGAAATTAACAGGATTTAGAACTGAACCATTCTCCAGTCACTACAGTGGAAACAGCTAGCTCATTTTCTTAATACCCCTCCTCACATCTCAGATCCCTGCCTCATCTGGCCAAGGCATATGGATTAAAAATGGAACAACTCTGTTCACTGTTAACTTACACCCCTCATTATTCTGCCTTTTATCCTCTCCACTTCAGATCGAGACTTTGCCCCCCGAGCTGTTCAAGTGCAAGAAGCTGCGTACTCTGAATCTGGGAAACAACTGCCTGCAGACGCTGCCATCCCGCTTCGGAGAGCTCACCGGGTTGACCCAGCTGGAGCTGAGAGGGAACCGTCTGGAGTGTCTCCCAGTGGAGCTCGGTGAGTGTCGGCTGTTAAAGAGGAGCAGTCTGGTGGTGGAGGAGGACCTGTTCAACACGCTGCCAACAGAAGTCAAAGAGCAGCTTTGGAGGGCCGATAAGGAGCAAGCTTGAGCCAAACCTCCTGCTGTAGAGGAGACAAATATGATTGGAGACATAGACAATATGATTTTGTTCATAAAGGCAGTGACCCTGAGACGTTTGCAGCAGCGTTGGCCATGTGGGCTCAGAAAAGTGATCGCTTGTTTGGTTGGTGCTTGGGGCTACGCTGGCAGGACCTGTAAAAGCACGGATGTCAAATATCAAGGCCTCGAAGGATGTCCTTTTTGGAAATCACGAACTTCATGGTCACCAAGGTAAACTCTCATAACCAAGCTCGGTGATGAAAGGGGGTTCAGTAATGTGGCTTTTCTGTAATATTATCCTGAATATGAAGCTGCTGTTGAATATGCACGCCAAAGTAGGACCTTGCTAAAGCAAAACAGAAAAAACAACTTTGCACGACTCAGCCTTTCCAGTGAGCTAAATGTGCTGACTCTCACTGCTTTGCTGATCATGGGATACACGCACAGATTTGAACATGCTCAAAGCAGCGTTTGCCTCACCTTCCTCCGGCCTTGAGACTGAAAATTTTGCTTTTGAAATTTTTACAGTTCCATTTGCTGTTGCGGTGCAGCGTGGTTCAGAATACTGGCAGATGTTAGTATAAATTATAGTGCAACTGACGGCATGTTGAGGCATGAAGGTTTGGTCCTGTTGTTTTCTTCAGGCTCCGTGTACGCTCAACATGCTGGGAGGCATCTTTTTATGTGAACAAAATGTCTCTTTGATGAAGATCAACACATTATCCCACAGCTGATCTCACAGCTTAGGCCTTAACTCGGAGGACTGATCAAACGACATCAGAGAAAAGGTGTCAAATAATCAGCGGAAACAAATGGGAACAAACTCTACAGTACAGTGTCTAAAAACCCTGCAGTTGTTCATTTATAACCTCAGCCTATATGGGAGCTGTGGTGGAGAAATGCACCATTCTTCTTGGACTCTTTATTTTGCTTCACTAAACATTATGTCTTAAATAGGCATTTGAAACAGGCTTTACCTTATTTTGCATGACGTAACATCACACGCATTACTGGTGTGTCTGATTAAGGTATGTGAGATGGATTGTGATTGGCCCCTTGAAACCACGTCAAGATAATTTGGTACTTTTCAAATTGGCATCATGTTTGAGCCTGTAAAACCAGCTGTGTTGTGAACCAACTAATACGTCATCAAAATACAGTGAGTGACTGACTGCCATTTCTACACAGACACTGATTTTGTTGTTTTGTTCAAGACTTTTATTTAAGCTTCTTATGGAACCAGTAGTCAAAGATCTTAAGTGACCTTTGTTCAATTGAAGACTGATATACTGTATGTTGCTTCACTGACTAGAAGGAGTCAACGTGAAGTTTGCTGTCCCTGTATTAAAGTTACAGAGTCACAGACACTCAGAAAACTCCTGGTCACAGTTGATTTCTTTGTGTTTATTAAATTAAAACATATGCAAGCTTGCACAATGCTAATCATACAACCAGGAGATGATGTAGACCAATCAAACAAGCAAGAATCAAGGCACTTTTTTTTGTCGTCATGATTTTCAATTATGAGATCTTAGGTGATTATTACCTATATGGCAAAAGAAAAGTGTTGTTGGTGACTCAAGTGCCCAGCTGTTTGTATGCTAGCCCTTCTATTTATAATGCTCCGTTTACTCCAGGGAAAACTGTACATTTGTCAGCGCTTTGTTTATTCAGTCAAGAGTAAAATGAGGACAAACAGGAAATTACAGAGTGAAGGAAACTGGTTTTGACCGACCAGCACAAGGGAAACATTTATTTGCCGAGAGAGCATGCGGAATATGTGATTTCCACATCCATGGCCCAAATTAGTGCAGCATGCTTTGTCTGCTTGAAACACTTTTCTTGTTAAGACCTTGGATTTAATAGCATCATTTGGAGTAACCCTGCTATGTTTACCCCAGCCAGGCATCTCGTTGCTAATATGGCCTTATCTTTTACAAGCTGTGTGCCCTGTTAATTATCACAAACATCACGTTCATGACTTTGTTTTTTCGTGTGTTGTAAAATGTATAGCTGAAATGTTTAACGTCTTTTGTTTCATACATATCACTCATATGGTATGTGGTCTTATTGTTACCAGCTGTTTCTTTTTGATTTTAGGTTGGGTTTTTTAAGAGATTTAAAGGAGGTTTCAATGTAATAATACAATTGCACCGTTGTTCAGTGAATTTTGTTTCCCTGAGGCCTTGGCTAAAGTAAAGTGCTCCTACCCAGTCCTGTTCTGAAAGAAGAGCCTCAGTGTTAAATGTGTTGACTAACAACCAGTTTTAAAACTGGAAGCAAAGGTCACAGACAAAGATGAGAGCAAAAAAGAACAGATGACACCAGAGACAGGCAGTAAGTCAAAGAAAATCTCAGCCTTTCCAGCATGTATAATATTTTAAACAGAAAAATTGTGTTAATATGTCTGCTCTGGTTTTAATTTTTGTGGTACCAAGTAACAGCAAAAACATGTTTTTTTCACTACATTTTGCAGATAGTGACTGTTGACCTGTTGGAAGACAAAAACTAAATTCAAATAGGCAACTGCAAAGAATATATATCTTGTATAGTGCAGTAGCTGACCATAGATATAGGGACAAATTGAAGGACGACTTTTACGTCACTCCAAAGTAAACTTGATATAGTAACATTGGAGTGGTGCAGTGCAGTTGCCAGTGCTGCTGACACAAAAAATCTGTCTCCTGCAGTGCACCACAGTGTCAAATTAGGATGTTGAAACAATGTCAGTTATTGTATCCAGTGGTTTGTGGCCTTGTCTTGGTGGTCATGTCAGTAGAGTTTGGATGGTCGCAGCTAAATATACTTTTTTAATACTTTATAAAAAAGTTTTGCCCCTTTATCTTACGCTAAATTCATTCATTCTTGACACAGCAGTTATAGTCTATATTACTTTTGACGTTCAAGAGTGTCACAGAGTTCTTTGTCATTGATATATTCATGTCTCTGGCCGTTCTCCATTTCAGCTTTATCATGGTGTGTCTACGTCAGCATCATGACATGTCTGTAGTCAGCCAAATGTTTCTGGTGTCTCACTTTTTTTATTTTTTTTCCTGCTAACATTTGGATTTATATCCACAAATATGTTTGGCCAGGAATCGCCTCTGCCTTTTTTTCTGACCTCCGGAGCTGTGACCATGGCCGTACAGTCCTCGACAGTCACTTCCCTCTGAGTCACAAGATGAAAACATTTAACCTGCAGCCCACTCCCTTTCCTGCACGTCAGCAACGGCCTGAGATGAGGTCAGTCAGCCGTTTGTGGAGCACCAAAAAAAGGAAGTTTTAGTGACTAATAAAATTCCCCTTGGTTACGTGAAAACTTACTTTCATTAATATCACGTCCGAAGTGGCCCGTTCTCATCCAAACACATCAATACATTTAAAAGCTGCTGTTCGTTTTTTTTTCGCTCTGTGCAAATGTGCCACAATAGTTTTGCTTTTAGCTTTTTTTTTTTTTTTCTTCTCTCTCCGGAATTTATGGTAACGTACGAAATATAAACAATGCGCTTCTGTTTGTATTCTGTTCGTATGTTGTGTATGCCTTAAGTTGTGTGACGCAGCATGATTGATCAGTTTATACTTTGACAGACTTTGGATCCACACAGGGTTTTACAGCAGACAGTGAGTTTAAACAAAACAGTATTTCACAGCTGAACAGAAGCAACTCTTGACAATCGAACATATAAATGGAGGTGAGCTCACCCTCCGGTGTGGGCATTGTGTGTAACGCTGCACATCATCTGTTAATATCTGCAATATTTCTGGAGTGTGAACATTTTTGGACGTACACATACCATTTCACTTGAACCCTATACTCACATTATTCAAAAAACTGCCATGGTTGCACTGCAATGACGTCTAATCTCTAGGTGTATATAAATCTTTTTTAAATACATGATTGTATTTACTCTTTACAATTAAATCATCTCTGTATTCTGGTGCCTGTAGATCAGGGATATATGAAAACAGTTTGTTGGTTTCCTTTTTTCAGGGTTCACACTCATTACATCTTGCAGCATGAGTTTGTTGATGCTGAACTTGTGTGCATTATAGCCATATGGAAAGCCACCCACTTAACCCCCTAGCAACAATCACTGCTGAATATAAACTGTAAACTGGACGGACAGACTTGTTTTAATCAGCACTGTCTGTATCACACGTGGCAAGGCCTTTTATTAATGTTATTAATTATTAATTGTTGCCAAGTGGACTGAACGCTGGCTTTTTAAGCGGGAAGTCTGTAACAATGGACAACTGAACTTTGATTTCCTAATGTTCAGACCTTACTTTTGTACCATTCTGACACGTGATAATAAAATAAACACTTGACACTAAATCATGTTGCAAAGAGTGTTAATTCTTCATCTGGGGGATGGTTCTTCTGTCAGGGGAAAGTCTTGAGCACGTCGAAACGTTTTTCAAATACTCTAGAAGAAGTCGGCTAATAGACCCTTTTCTCTGCAGACATTTTGACTTGTCTTAGCAGGTGAAGCACAGATGTAATGAACAACATCAGCACTGGCTCAGTTCTATTCGGTCTCTCAGTAAGTCCAGCGTGCTCAATACCAGGACACTGGAGCAGGCCTGTGCTTTGCCTGCTGTCACGTGTCAGAATGCCTGCTGTAAACTAGATCTTCAGCATTATGTCCTTCTCACAGGAGATACTGATTACACTCTTCCTCCTCAGGAACAGCCTGGGTATCCAAATGGTGGCAAATGATTCAGTCAGCGGTTTCTCCTTCTCACCAGCGCAGGTGACGTGCCCTTATTAACCCAGAGGATGACCACTTATTACAAGCGTGCACAAGGTTGTAGCATGACATCCTTCTGGGCCCTCCAACTTGCACCGTACTCTAGTCTCCACGTGCGAAATCTAAGCGAGGTTGAGCTGACACTTATTTGCGACCCCTCGTCACAGGTCAGCTATATCTTCGGGGTGTGACCGGTTCAACCGAACCGGTGATGTTGTTTTTTTAAGTAAACAGAATTTTGTGTAGCAGCAATATGTTGTTGTTTGTTCTGCCTACCTGTCCTGTTAATCATCTTGTGACACCTTAGAGTTATCCTGACCCACTGTTTTGGAACCACTGGTGTATTGTTGTTGTAGGTAATTTCGGCTATTTCATATTCTGTTGGGTTTTCTAATCTTAAACAGTGCATCATATATATTATATATAAACTCTGTCAAGAAACCAGTGGCCTCAAGATGGTTCTGTAATTAATTTGTGCCCCCCCCCATGTTACAGCAACGACATGAGCGACATCTGTAGGTCACCCTGGGCTACTACAGCACCACCATGAGCATGCGCCTCTGTTTTGCAACGAAAGAGTTAAAGTCCAAAATCCTATTACTGCCTCTCTATGGTTACATTTTAATCGATTTGGACACGTCACTTGGTCGGAAATCAGGGCCTTACGTTACCCGGATGATACGCATGCTATCTGTCCCATGAGCTGGATTTCTCCAAGCAGGCCACCATGGATTTTATGACAGATCGCGATGTGCAAAAGGTGAGCTTGACGTTCAAACAGAAACGAAGGTACAGCGAGCTGCAGCGGACTACTTATCCTGCACGTTGTGCTTTAACGTTAATATCAAATGCTTAGATACAGAATTGTCAATGAGGCTATGTTCAAGCAGACGTTTGTTTGCAATAACTGGGTAGAGACCTTTCTTCGTCTACTGTACCATGTACAAAGAGTTTATTGTTGCTATTCATGAAGTTCATGTGACCGTATCTGAGCACATTTCAGGCTCATTACATACCCGGCTGCACCCACAACCTATTAAAGGTGGTCTACACGACCAAAGGCCCATTTATACTTGCTTTGTAAAGCACCAGATCTGCCTTTTAAGAGTGCATTTGCCATTTTGTTTGCATGTAGAGACATTGAAGAGCACTTGTTGCACTTGCAACCAGGACATAAGTACTGAGGCCAAGAGACTCTTTTGCAAGTTAGTTTAATTATAAAGCACCTTTCAAGAGCAAATGTCACAAAGTGCTTCATGGTAATAAAAAAGAAGGAACAGACATAAAATACAATTGCAACAGTGAGTTATGTAGCTTAATTGAGAAAGCATAGTGTTTGTACATTTGAACCCAAATAGGACTTAAAGAGCCCTCTGCTACATCAATTGCATCTTTGTGCGAAAGTGGAGGTGGACACAGATCAGCTTTTCCCAGCTCCCACTTGAAACTATATGATTTGCACTGAAACATTCAAACCCAAGACTCCACCCATGTTTTTATGGCCACACCATTCTATCTGTTCTACAATGAGAATGCATAGAGCGTAAATGCTGTACGTTCACCCCTAGATTTGGCCTAAATTTGAGAAAACAGACTTACAAAAGGGGAAATATACATGAAAGAAAACAAATGAGGACATCGACTCCTCAATGATGGCTTCATGTCATGATGGCTTAAGTCACTAAACTGGACACCGATCATGAACATCTCTGCAATACTGGACAGAATTTGGGATTATTCGGTGCTTAAACTACTGTGCAATACACCCTGTTTTAAATTTCATTTGTGATACTTATTTATATTTCTAGTACGGCTGTGCAATATCCTCCGTCCCATTATATATTGTTAATAAGCTTCACGTAACTTGACAGCTCATGCACTATTACTTTATACTGTAATATTAACTTCAACCGGTTAACCCACTTTGTACATTACACTTATTTAATTTTAAATTTTTACTTATACCCACTTCGTAGGTGTCTGTATTATAGTGTATTATATTATTGCTTTTTGCTTATCACTTCCAGTCTTGTGTGCACTGACGTGATAGTGAGCTGCTGTTACAAAGAGTTTCCCCTCGGGGATTAATAAAGTATTTCTGATTCTGATTCTGATTCAGCACTTTCCTCCCTCTTGATAGTACATGGAGGATGGATATGTGGTTCTGGACGGGCTGCTGACCCCCCAGGAGTGTGACGAGCTGAGGCAAAGGATGGCAGAGATAGTGGACCAGATGGATGTCCCGGTGCACTGCCGCACCACCTTCTCCACCTATCACGCTGAGCAGCTCCAGAGACAGGTGACCCAATGCGCAGGACACCGTGAGATGAGTTTCTACACGGTGTCAGTGACTCACAGTTTTGTCTCACACTATTTCTTTCACACGCTTTCCATCATTTTGCACTTAAAGATGCAGGTAAGGTTCCCACTTGTGCATGCAGAAAGTCAGAGTGTTTCCCCTCCATGACCAGGCTCACGTAGCCTGTAGGTACATTGCCCCTCCGCTGATTCACTGTTACCTTGACCCAAAGTGTCCTTCCTCTCAGGCTAATAGAAAACTCTTATGTCAACAGTCTAGTCAGTGTCAGTGACTTGTGTCTCTCCACTCTGTAATACGATCATTCCCTGCTGGATCAGGTGACTAATTTTCACCTTTTGACCTGCAGGGAAATGCCGAGTATTTCCTCACCAGCGGAGATAAGATCCGCTTTTTCTTTGAGAAAGGAGTTTTTGACGACAAAGGTGAGCTCTATTGAAATTCTCTCTGGCCTGTGCGTTATGTTTTTTGAAATGGTCAAAAGCCAAATTAGATGGGCAAAGCATTTCTTGTCTTGCAGGGGAATTCGTCGTACCAAAACAGCGGGCGCTAAATAAAGTCGGACATGGTAAGTGCAAATTTCACGCACAAAGGGCTTTCCAAGAGTCCATAACTAATCCCAGTTTTCGTCTTTTAGCACTACATGCCTATGAGCCATTGTACAAAAAGGTTACACATTCACCCAAAGTTCAGGTGAGTGAGCTGTTGAACAATATCAGAGAATGATGTACTGAGTCACAGAATAACCAACACTCACATTTAAATGTTGTTCTCTTAGGGCATAGTGAAGAAGCTGGGTCTTGTAAGTCCTGTGATACTGCAAAGCATGTTCATTTTTAAGGTAAAGCGCTAAAATCCATCTATCCATGAAATACCTTGTAGTGTCCGATGATGTTATATGGGTAGTTTAGGATAAGACATCACTTTTCTTTCTCTCTCCTCCAGCAACCAGGGATTGGTGGGGAAGGTAGGAAAACGAAATAGGTTTTAAAAATACAGAAATCTGTATGAAAGACTAACGCAATAAACGTCCTTTCCATGACATGTACTTGTAGCAGATTTTTGTGTGTTTTCTTAGTGACGCCACATCAGGATGCCACTTTTCTGTACACGGAGCCCCTGGGCAGAGTTATGGGGCTGTGGATAGCCCTGGAAGATGCCACTGTTAACAATGGCTGCCTGGGGTTTATCCCGGGGTCACACAATAGTAAGCTCACACTACAACTAACCTTGCACTGTTGCTTCTAAAGCACTCACGCCACTCAGTACCAAACACTGTATATAAAAATCATCCTGCCATTATTTAGTTTCTCCAACATACTGTATGGTTTGGTATGTCCGATCATTTTTCTGTACATATCTTTCGCATATTATGTTACATTCCACACCTTTTCCCAGGTGGTATTTCTCGGCGTATGGTGCGTACCCCAAAGGGCACCTTTCCCCTGACAGACTTCATCGGTCGAGAGCAGACCTATGATGATGAGAAGTTTGTCACCGCGCCTGTTAAAAAAGGTAATTCACTTGCATCTTTAAGGGAATAAAATGACAGGTGAATGAGGAATTTGTATTTTCAAGCCCTTTCTGAGTAAGGCTGTACTGGCGAGATACAGTTTACATTGACAACACTTTACTTGGATGTTCCGCCTACAGATAGGTTATAGAGTATTTATAACATTTTAACTGTTCGGCTGTTTTCTGTAGATTTTTCAACAGATTATCAGTAAAGTATATGTGACAAATCATGAACATACCCTAACCAAGATATTTTTTTAGCCTAATCCTAACCAAACCTTTATTTGTGAAACAGCTGAATTGTTGAATCTCAACTAATTGAAATGTTACAAATACTGCTATCAGATACAAACTATCTGTAGGCGGACAACCCAAGTAACCCAGTATGCTACACAAGGAAAAAATATCCACCGATTTGTAGAAGTGCAGGCATTTGTCACGCATTCTCAGAGATTGTGCATATAATGCAAAGTGTCTACATGCACAATGTCCATTGTATAGAGCTGAAACAAATGGTCATTTAAAGGAATAGTTTGACAGTTTGGAAATACGCTCATTCACTTTCTTCAAGAAATTGTCCTGCACATAAACAAAAAAAAAACCCTGTAAAAAGAACACAAATTGTCATTTTTACAGTTTGGTTTTGTACAAATTAAACAAACAAGATCAAATGTGTTAATTGGTGAGTTTTAGAGGTGCTGGTAGGTGGATTTTGATACCTTTAGACAGAGCCAGGCTAGCTGTTTCCCCCAGTTTCCAGCCTTTATGGTAAGCTAAGCTAACTACTACTACTACTACTACTAAAAAAACAAAAAAAAAAACAGCCTTAGTACTGTGTAGCACCCAATAAAGCTGTGAGAGTTGATCAGCTGTTGCACATTTCCAACCTATCCATGAACCGCTCTGTGTTCAGGCGGTGTAGTCCTGATCCACGGGGAGGTGGTGCATCGCAGTGCCAAAAACACCTCGGAAGACTCTCGCCATGTCTACACCTTCCACGTCATGGAATCCCAGGACACCTGCTGGAACCCTGACAACTGGTGAGAGTTTATTGGAGTCTGGTGTCCTTGTGGTGTTTCTTTTATTTCAAAATGTCATGTTAATCTGTTAACATGTTCAACACACTCATTGTTTCTTTCTGCCATCCTTACTTGGTCTGGTATGTCCAGTAGCTTAAGGTGGCTGATCTCAACTAACGTTAACTAATATTTTCATACTCTAGATATTGCTGTGTAACTGAATATTACTTTACTACTACACTGCGTGTGCTGCTGTTACACTGTCTCGGCATGTCACTGCTAAGCAATTCAAATGGTTTTATCACAAAAGTCCAACAAGCGGTAAAAAACACTGAGACATGTTCATTGTTTTCTTCTTGTGGTCCCGTTTTATTCGCTCTCAGTCAGGTCGCCTCACGATGACGTCTTTAAATATACTGTATACAGTCTGTGCTGTAAATCGACGGACTTCAGAGAATATCAGGGAATGAGGACACATTCAACGTGTCATTATACTGTAATTTCTACATTTAGCCACACTGAGCAACCACTGTGGCTAAACGTAGAAATGACAGGTTCAGCAAAAGTAAAGCAAGACTACGGGACTTTTGCAACCGACCCAACTTTAGCGAGACTACGTAATATGTTGAAGTGTTGACAGTGTTTGCCGAACAGCGACCACTGTGGGATAATGGTAAATGCTAAAATGTACTCTAACAGTAACAGAGTCATCAAACGTACTAAGTAATGTCTGTTGTAGAGCAATACATACTGTATCTATAAAGCTAAGTGTCATACAAGACCAAGTACAGCTGTGGTACCCTGTGTTGAATTGGCCAAGGCTGTTTTATTGCTTATGAATTTGACTTTTAATTTGTTGTGTACTCTTTTAAAAATGACATTGTCTTGCCAAGACTCAAGTTTTAACCCATCTGTCATGTTTCCATCTCTTTGGTCCTTAAAGGTTGCAACCCACTGAAGAGCTCCCTTTCCTGCCTCTCTACACTAAATGAAGGATGTTTTTGGCAGCTCATGGACAGACACAAGCTCCTGTCTTTCCTGGAGAGGGACCAACATGTAGGACCCACTGTAACCATAGAAAATGTGCTGCCATTTCTCATGGTGTGTTTTATATCCCATAGGACACCAGCGGTTTCGCTGAGCTACACGTAGAATTACAGCAGAGACCAGAGACAATACTGGATTAATGGGGATTACCTCACATTTCTGATGAATGTGTCAATGTTTTTAAAAGAGAATTTTTAATAGACTGGAAAATTAATTTGAATAAGCATTTTGATCAACTTTTCATGGACGCTCCACATGTAGACCTTTATTCAGCAACGCCTCATCAACATTGTCACCGACAAGCATTATTCTTGTTCATGGTCATTTTTTCAGATTTGTGTCAAAATGAGATGGCAGATTCCTATTTTTACAGACAACAGTAAGCATTTCTATTTTCAAGTATGTTCATTTTAAGACAAGACTTTAATTAAAAACAACTAAAATGGATGTACTGAATGATTATTTACCACAGCATCCAAACCTCTTATGTTCATTTTAAAATCAAACTGCGAAACCAAAGAGTTTGTTGTCCAAGTGCCATCCCTCAGTCAGCCCATCCGGTCCTGCTTCTCAATCGTCAGATGAGTATTAAACAAATGGACTAAAACAGGAGCCTTATCAATTTTAACTTTCTTCTCCGATGCACTCAACATGCAATATCACATTTTTGAAAACGTAAGTATGATGGCAAAAACAACATACGAGTAGGTAATACATTTTTACAACATAAAAAAAAAAAAAAAACCTTTTACAGATGGCCAGAAACCAAAGGCTTTTACTTAATTCATGCTGAAAACAGGTTTTAGGTTATAAACTGTAGCATCCTCATCTAAGAATGATGAGATTAAACCTAGTGACATTTGAGGATATTTCTATAAAGCCTGTATAATAATATGGATAAATTGTTGCAAAAAAAAGTTGGGCATAATGTTCATTCTTTTGGCCCAAAGCATATCTACAGACTCCAAACCTTTGCAGGGTTTGAAGGCTCAGTATCACAGGGAAATGCATATATTAAAGTTTGCCTTTAAGGGGGTCCCATCAAACCTCAGAAATGCTAAGCAAAGTCAATTTACCAAACACAAATATACTGTAGGATACCTGTGTACATGTTACAGTACTGAATTTCACATTAGTGTCATGCAGGAGCGTAATGAGTTTCTGCCATACTGAAGTATAAATCAGCCCTTTACAAAGAAGAGTTGAGAGGGGCTGCCATGCTTTCATCTACAATAGTAATGTGTGATAGAAAAGATACTTCTTAAGGCAAATATTTTCAGAAATATGTACTTCATATTGCCATCGGGGAGGCAAAATAATTAATAACAAACGTTGATCAAGAAAAAGGACATATCAATAAGCTAACCTTAAATAATGTTCTTCAAAAGGCAATACAAAAGGCATGTATCCGTTTGGGGCAAGATACGTAAACCTTCTCATTGATGATCAAAATGTGCCATTTTAGCAGCATCTGTACGGTCCAGAATTCTGAAAGTGTTTAAAAGGATGTTTCCCCCCCCCCCCCCACTTTGCTAAACTATCTCCTGTTGCATAATTCAGGAGCTGGTGGTGTCAGCGGTCGAGTGCCCCGTCGCCAGGACAGTGACACGCAAAGAAACCATACCCCACTGGCGTCACCACAGACGCAGCTCAAAGAATATTTAGCAACTCTTACACACGTTTCTTTGTGACTTACTCTGAAACCATTGTCTCATTCCTCAAAGCAAGGTCATGCTAACCTCACGTCTGCTGCCACAAAGCAAGGAGTAGATTTGATTAGTGCCACATTGGATTGTTGACATACTGTAACAATTACGTGGCTCGCTTAAGCGGTCAGCTTTTTAATTATTCCTTACTTGTGCTAGTAAAAATGACTCCCTTTTTTGATCAAGTCCACTGCTTCCTAAAAAGGGATTTCCACTATCATATTTTTTACACTCCCCCCCCTCCACAAATTCACCAGTCTTTCTTTCCCCTTGAAGGAGCTGAGGACAGCGGAAGGGATCCATTTTTGTTTGTGCCGTCTTTCCAGTCAAAGCAACAGCAGGATGAAGAGATAGAGTGGGAGTAGGAGGTTGTCTATTTGGGAGGTGTAAGCTTCCAGCATGGCGACCAGAGTGATCGAGCCAACAATCCATGAGTAGGTGGAGTTAAGATTGATGCTCCCATCGAAGATGAGAAACATGGCCACGGCGATGATCTGGGCGAACACAGATGTTGCAGTCCCCTCCATGGTTTTCTTAGTGCCGGGCCAACGGATCTCCCCCATAGTGCTGCCGAACACAGACGCCACGGTGTCGCCGACCCCCACGGCCAGCACACCCGCATAAGGCACCAGGCCACCTGCACCAGGAAGTATCCCCTTGGGGGCGCAGGGCCCGGGGAACAACCATATGGGCAGAGACATGCCCAGCAGCAGGTAGATGTGGGTCAGGATAAGAGGCCCAGAGTCCCGCTCATCCAGGAACAAGGTGAGCACCTGCCTGAGCAGCTGACCCAGCGGCCTGATCCTAAAGTAACGCACATACTCCAAGAACAGGAAAACCGCCAAGCAACCCACTGACGCCACGTGGAGCAGCTGCCTGTCGTATATCAGCCCCGGAACGTATGTGGCCACTACGATCAGATGGAAGTACTTCCTGACAATAGTGGAGGCCTGGTGCTTCTTGGACCCTGACTGCCGCTGGTAGTTCTGGTGTAACACAACACAAGTGGCCACTATAGCCAGAAACGCCCAGTACCCCAGCAGACAGAGTCTTCTGTCATTTAACGTGACAAAGTCCAACAGCCACATGATGGGGTGCCGGCCGATGAACAGGGAGAGCCACGGCATGAGGATTCCCAGAGCCAGAACAGCGGTCATCATGTGAAAGAAAAGCGAAGACACCCAGGTCTCGGACTCCATGAAGCAGAAGAGCAGCGCAAAAAAAACACCCAGCAACAGTGAGCCCACCACAACTACCGGCAGGAAATAGTTCACTGGATCACCTTTGACCTCTGCCAGGTTCAGGGAGCGCTTGATGAGCTGGTTGACAATGAAACTGATTC
The DNA here is from genome assembly GCA_011952105.1 of Coreoperca whiteheadi. Lineage (NCBI taxonomy): Eukaryota > Metazoa > Chordata > Actinopteri > Centrarchiformes > Sinipercidae > Coreoperca > Coreoperca whiteheadi. The sequence continues at coordinate 19,693,086 of CM022482.1, read as the reverse complement.
CACCGACAATGAGGAGCGCCTCCCCAGGTGTGAAGCAGCGTGGCAGCAGGTAAAGCACAATCAGGCAGAGATAAACGAAGATCAACAGCACCTCTAAGACCTCGATGACCTCAGACACTGTCAGCGTCTGTTTTGTCGTGTAGAGAATTGCGCTGCCAGCCATGCCTGCGATCACGCAAGTGTTGGTGGGCACGGGTCTCGTGATGCCCAGCGCGATCAGGGAAAGAAACAGGGCCAGTATCATGCCTGTGATGGTGACCACCATGGAGAAGCGCTCAAAGTAGACATTCCCACAGGCAGAGCACTTTTCTTTCAGCACCAGGCCCAGTAAAGGCATCACCATGGAGGCCGGGACGATGCCGCTGTTTGCTGCAGGACGGAACTGGAACACGGCGCCCCCTGATCTGAGCAGACGGTCCCATTTGTGCTGTACGTAGAAAGCCTGGATGAAGAGGGCTATGCTGCACCAGGAGTGCTGGTTCCAGACCGCCATGTGGACACACAGCACCACGGCCAACACCACAGCGGACTCCACGAACACCGGGTTGATCAGCATGACTGCGGGGTGGAGGCTCACAGGGGGCGAGGTGGGGGTGGGGGTTGATCTGAACAGATGGTCTGCAACAATAAAGGGCCTTCTTCTGTCAGTCCCTCTCTCTGGCACACTTCATCATTTGGCAGGCATTTTCCACTTGCTAAGGATCTCTAGAAGAAAAAAAGAAATCAGAGAGGTAACCATTCAAGAGAAAATATACAAAATCACCACAAAACATAATAATAAAAATAATAACAGGCATTACTGAATCCAGTAGTTGTGAGGGCTTGTGCGCTGTATTTAAGTCCATGAGTCATCTCAGCTTGTAACAGTGAACCTTGGTCTTGCTTTAGCTGCTTTCGGTCATGAACTATGGCCACACTCGACATTCCCCCAGCCAGTGTGAAATCCACACAGCTATGGGAGCACATGAGTGAGACCCCAGGAGGAATGTGGGCTCTTTCTACATCTGCTGCTACCTTTTGTTCCTGCGGGGGTCGGATGGTGGACAGACTGTCTACTGGGCTCAATCAGCTGTCGAGGTGGCGTTAACACATGGCCATCACGTCTGACGGATACGGGGAACAGAGAACTTCACCACGCTTTTGTTACGTCCATGCTAATACAATCCAGTGGGGCCGTATGACCCCGACTAGGGCGAGAAAAGCGTCCCTCCGTGAGCCAAAGATGCTGCAACCTCGGGCAGCATCAAGCTAGCGGCAAAATCCAGCTGACTGCACCGAGTTAGCATAACGCCGCAGAGCGCGGAACTGAAATAAATGCCGGACTGATCAAGACAAGCGTACATACCGCATAGGAGCAGTGTTATCCGGACGAAGGTGCGGTGTGATATGAAACACGGCCGTCCTTTTATGACCGATTTCTTCCCTTTGTCAGCTGTCGCTTCTCTCACACCCAGTAGGAGGGGGCCATGTTTGACAGCTGGGTCACGTGCTACAACCGTCAAACTATCTTAAAGGCGTGGTTCTCACTGTTTTTAATTATTATTTTTAAATATTAAATAAAGTATGGTATTGTGCCGCTAACAAAGCGCATAACGTTACAAAGTATTTAACAGTTGTTTGCTTTATTTAGCTACGCCCATATTACATTATAACGTACGTTAGTTTTACCCAAAGAAACGTTCCATTCAAATGCCCCTTTAACGTTAACTGCTAGCGTTAGCTTAGCTTAGCTAGTTCGGTATAACACACGAACATAATCACGAAGACATAATTATGCTGTATTAACGTTACAGGTGCGGCGGAAAAGGCATAAGTGGATGCTTTATTTTTTTTCCTAGAGTAACGTTATGGAAATGGGAGAATTTAGTGAAGTGACGTTATCTGGAAATCGGCGAAGATAACGTTAATTATTTCACTCCAGAAGATGGCAGTTGCTTTATGAAAAAGTTAACAGAAAAAATTATCAAGACTTAGAATTGGACATACACAGTTAAATAGTAACGTTATACTTCACAGGATAGGGAAACATTAGTCCAGACTATGTAATAGTTGCCAATCAGAGGAAAGAGGAAAGCTGATGAGCCAAATGCAAAGTGATCAAAGACGACCTATGGATCTAAAAATATACATTTGAATGGGGGTTAGTGCTGGACTGTGTCAGAGAATTTAAACTGCAGTAACTATTTGCAACAGTAGATGGCAGTAATACAACTAATCGGATGTAAACTGCATTAAAACCCCGAAGAAGAAGAAGAACGTGCCTACGACAATAATGACGACGCGGCACAACAACCAATCACATGGCAGGAACGAAGATGGCGGAATCGGAGATGAGCGTCAGGTAGGGAGATAGCAACACACTTTAGCTAACGGCTACGTTGTTTAGATAGGTTTTTTAATAGTATTTACCAGTGAGTTCACATTCCTACACAGCGTGCTTGCTCATTAAGGCCTATCAGCAGTAACCTTTATATTTGGCAGTGTGCACTTTTGAGCTTTTAGCACCACGCTAAGTTAGCTTAGCCAGTGCTAGCAGTTAAACATTTGAATGGCTTTTCGGGAGCGCGGTGTGTCAGCCGCATGTCAACAACAGCATGTTGACCTGCGTAAACTGCAATTCTGGCTATTTTTGTTATGTTTATAGTTTAAATGCCTCACAGTTACCTGCATTACCCGACAATGGTTAGTTGTGACAAAGGAGAAGAGGCTAACGCTTGTGTTTGGGCACGGAGAGGACAAGGACTAACGTTAAGTTAGCTAACGTTATATTGTTTGAATGGAAATTATTAACGTTACTCTTCGCATATTGAAAAAAATGGGTATATCTAATTTTATGTCACGACATATATGTGTGTATATATATATATAGTGATGTATTACATTTTCTTAAAGTTACGAAACTGTTTATAGATAGAATTGGCAGATATAAATGTTTCTTTTTGGCTTTTCCAGTTAAATATGCGACAGATCAAAGTACTTTACCAGAGATATTAAAAGAGTAGCTACGACAGTATAAATGGAATTGAAAAATAAATGACAGTTGACAAATTTATATCGTCTCACAGTGTATATCGTCGTATTGCCCACCCCTAATCTGCCTGTTAGATCAAGTTGTACTTTCACATGCAGACGAACTGATAGCTACTTTCCTGTGTAACGTACTCTAACATTAATGTCAAATATAACTATGCGAAAATATACCCATTATATTCTTAGGAGCTGTCGAGAGTTATGGACCATACTGCTGGGAAGATCTGCATTGCGAGAGCCGGTATGATTACCTGCTACATGTCTTGAGGGGGTCAAATGGTCACATTAGCAGTACTTTGATTCTTGCGTGTGTAATTGGAAGAATAATGTTTTTTTTGAGTGAGATTGGATGTACCAAAATCAGTAGTCAGTCATTATTCAATTACTTTAATATACTTATGAAGAAAATATATTTGCTTTCCGCACACAGCATATTATTTAGATGGTACAGAAAATTACACTAACCGATGACACAAGTGATTTTCCCTCTTCTTCTTATGACATGTTTGACGGGCACAGGCTCAGATAGAGGCAGAGCTGGACAGACACTGGGACAGACTGCATCAAGGACTCACTTACTACAAGCCACCTAGGTATCTTACAGTTATTTTGATCCCAACATCAAATACACTATTATTCATTGCAATTGAAAGGGTAATTGTCAGCATCACTTGTTCCAGCTCATCCTCTGCTGGGAAAGTGAAGGAGAACAAAGATGTTGCACAACCATTGAAGGATTTTGGTCTGAGGATCAGTAAACTATTGGTAAGTTAAAAATGTCTGTTGTACGTAAAAGATCTGGTTCACTGACTTCAGTTAGTGGTGCGTTTTGTGATGACTTGAGAATGATTTAATGCTTTAATAATGTTACAGGGTCTTGATGAGCAGCAGAGTGTGCAGCTTTTACAGTGCTACCTACAGGAGGACTACAGAGGAACCCGTGACTCGTTAAAGGTCTCTCTTCCCACTTTGATTTATTGATTTTTTTTTTGTAGTTGTGTTGGAATTTGTGTCTGAAATCTTGGCACACTTGTGCAACATATAGAAACGTACCTGCAGTTTTTTACTGAAAGATGATATTAATATATGTATTTAAGTTTTCAGTGACGCTGTCTTTTGTATGTGGGATTTAGTACTGCAAACACTTGGATTAAGGTTACCATTTTTCTTGAGGAACAAAAAAAATCCAAGATTGCAAGAAGATATAATGAAAGATATTCAGATGGCGGCTAACAATGTCTTCCATACAGGTTGTTCTCAAGGATGAGCGACAAAGCCAGGCACTGCTGCTTAAGGTCAGTACAGAGATCTGCAGTCATTTACACTTGATGTATAGTTAAACTTGATTTACCATGTCAGTTAATAAATAAATAAGTATGACTGCATATGTGTGTGTATTCACAGATAGCTGACTATTACTATGAGGAGCGCATGTGTCTGCTCAGATGTGTCCTGCTCTTGCTGACTTACTTTCAGGATGAGCGACATCCCTACAGGGTGAGAGGCAGCTGGATTTGGGTCACATCAGATAGTTTATCATTTGTTGCTTCTGTGACATAACTATGGGTGTGTTTGTTTTTGTCCAGTCTGAGTACAGTAACTGTGTCAATAAACTGGAGAAGGACCTGGTGAGCAACTACCAGGCACAGTTTGAGAAACTCTTCAAAGCAGAAGCACCAACATGGGAAACTCACGGAAATCTCATGGTGATTATTTGCTTTAAATGTCAATAGTGTAGTGTCATTTGTCCATCAAAGGATGTAAAATAACTGTTCTTTTGTTTTTCAGACTGAGAGGCAGGTGTCCCTGTGGTTCCTGCAGTGTCTGAGAGAACAGTCTCTGCTACTGGAGATCATCTTTCTGTATTACGCCTACTTTGAGATGAGCCCGTCCGACCTTCTGAGCTTCACCAAAATGTTCAAAGAAGAAGGCTTTGGGTTGCGGCAGACCAACAGACACCTTGTAGACAAGAGCATGGATGCGTTGGTTGACCGCATTGGGTAAGAGCACCTGATAGTGTTTGTGTGTATGTGCTGTTCATGTGTTTAAAGTGAGCTGTCCTCCAGGAAGTGTAAATAGTATGTCTGTTTGTGGTATGTGACCTTAGTTGCTAATCATATCTAGTACATTGTTTAATGTTTCACTACTAGTCTTTAGTGTCGTGTATGTTTCTCTGGCCTGCAGATATTTGAGCTCTCTCATCCTGGTTGAGGGAATGGACATAGACTTCCTCCACAAGTGTGCCCTGGAAGACTGTACAGAGCAGCATCAATTCTCCAATTCTCCTGACGTCATCAAGGTTTGACCAGAGTCTCTTAATGCAACAGATGTAAATATGCACTATTGCAACTGTAGAGAAATAATACCAAACAGTGTATATGCTGGAAAAACAAAACAATAAGGTAAATTAGGCTCACGGTTGTGTAAAGTTGGGTAACACAATGATCCCAGCTTTTCTTGGAAAAAAAAAAAAAATTAGTTCTGTTTTTCAAGAGAGAGAGTTGATTTACTAAATGACTTAATGTTTCTAAATGACCTCAATAAATCCCTGGTCCCAATGTTCATTTATCCGAATTGCACAAAATTTATCACAGACTGACAGAACTGATTTAGGTACCTAGAATAAGCCATACAGACATGTGAACCTCCATATATCATTTGATTCTTCCAGGAGATGGATCAGTTGCTGCTGACATTTGGTGACATCCCTCATCACGGGATGGTGCTGCTGGCCTGGGTCCTGCTGAGACACACTCTGCGACCAGATGAGTCCAGCCCCGTGATCAGGAGGATAGGCAACACCGCCCTGCAGCTGGGGGTGTTCAAGTACATTTCAACCATGCTGAAAGGCCTTGGAGTCTCAGGGAATAATGTAAGAGAACATAGATACACAGTTAGGTCAGGTCGAAAGTTATAGTTAAAGGAAAACTGTTTCTCTTTAATGGTCTTGTCACAGCTACTAAAACCATTTTATAATTTTGAGCACCCTTACCTCTCTGCTGCGCCCATTACCTAACGGCTTAAATTATATCATGTTACTGTACACTTTTGAATAGAAATACATAAAGTTAAGGAAGTAACATGCTCTTTCACAAGGTAACCCACACTCTAATCAAAGGCTATAAAGCCATGGATCTCAAATCTTGACCTCGGGTGTTCAGAGTGCTTCTGGTTTTCTCTACCAGGTACTTAAATTTAATCACATAGGACCTCAGACCTAAATCAGTCTCTAATGAGATGGCTAGAATGAAAACCACCTGGCAGTAGGGAAACATGCTGTACTCTGGATTAGGTTTGTAGTCAGAATCTGAGCTAAATCAGTCTTCGGGTTTCATAATCATTCCTCTCAAGCTGTGGTTTTTATATGTAAGCGAAGAAAATGCATCTGTGAAAACATACTTACATTCTAAAAATCAACAGCTTTGCCAAACGTTGTTTGTGGGAACACTGAAAATGCCTAAACTGACCACTGAAAATAACACGTTTCACTAACAAACCATACCATCACATTTTGTGCATCAAAAACTCACATTTTTTCCTGATTTAAAATATAAAACAGCAACACAAACATACAGTAGGTACCAACATCTATTCTCAGATATGTATTTATTGTTAGAAGTTCTTTTTATGTAGTATGTCGTCACTCTTTGTTTCTTTTTCTGTCCAGTGCACAGCAAGCACAGCAAAGATGTGTATCTACGGTCTCCTCTCATTTGTGATCACTTCTTTTGAAGAGGAAAGCCTACAGGTATACACCCAGATTTTACATCTGTATATATGCTCACATTCGTGATTTGTGATCTGTGTTGGTAACTTGCCTTATCATGATGCATGTGACAGACTGATGGCGTGGCGACGCAGTGCTCCCACCTAATTGATGCTGCCTGTGAGGTCCTCTCTGCTCCCAGTCTGGCTGAAGTCTTTTGGGAAATGGTGAGAACAAAAAAAGAAGAGAAGGTTCTTTTAGAGATAAAATTGGATAAAAACAAAATATGCCAAGTGGTGAGAATCTGCCCCGTTTGTCAAATTTTTAATCCAGAAACCGAACATGGGATTGGGAATGATCCTGGACAGTGCAGTCGGGATGTTCCCTCATAAGATTGGACCACTGTTACAGCTACTAACGGCACTTCTGTCAAACAAGTCGACTGTTAAAAAGGTACAGATTTCATACATGCACAGACATATACACACTAACCTTTGCCTTATGTAAATGGTTTAACAACAACTTTTTTCTTTTCCTTTTTTTTTTTTTTTTTTACCTCTATGTGACAGGTGTACAACTTTTTAGATAAGATGTCCTTCTACACGCAAGTTTACAAACATAAGCCCAATGATATTATTTCCAAGGATGATGAGACACTATGGAGGAGACAAACGCCAAAACTCCTCTACCCTCTTGGTTAGTTTTTCTTTTGGTTGTTTCTCTGAGCTTTGAATACAGGTACAACATTTAGTGGGCCAAAAGAATGTCAGTCAGTCTGGTGAATTTTTGATGTGTGTTTGTGAATATAATTATAGAATATTTAAGGTTTATTTTTTGAGCGACGTACCTCCATCATAACATTTCGTCTCAACCATCAGGCACAGGGCAGACTAACCTTTGGATGCCACAGGGAGTGCTGGGCCAGGTGATGATTGGAGGCGAGCAGGGCTATGTGGTTCGCTGGGACTACTCCTACAGCTCCTGGACTCTCTTCACCTGTGAGGTGGAGATGCTGCTCCATGTTGTTTCGACTGCAGGTACCCAGCTGGTCATTCATGTATTCTCACAAGCAGGATGTTAAATCTTTTAAAAGATAATGTGTTCTGTCAATGTTCTGTATTTTTGGTGTTGTCAACAAATCCCATGCAAAGAGAAAAACCAACCATGTGTCTCCCCCAGCCTGTCTGTGGCTCTCAGCCCCAAGCCCATTCGTTCCTACTGAAGATGTACATTTTTAAAAACAGGCTACAAATATATTCTGTAATTTAAAAAAAAAAAGGGCTAAATAAAATCCTAAAACAGATTGGCACTGTAGTAAATGTTACGCAAACTGTAGCACATTTTGTATTTACTGGGGACTATGTTAAGCTATGGATTTATTGCGCTAGTGAGTATTAACGGCAGCAGAAGGGGGTATGTGGGATCGACTCAACATAAACTACATTGTTAATCTTCATCGAAATGAAGGACTATGTTGCCGAAGGAATATGTCGCCGAGCAACAGTGTGGCTCACTGATGATGATAACAACAATAGAGCTCTATGGCACGGAGGAATAAGGACATGTTAGTAGGATCAATTAATTGTTGGTTTTGGTCTTTCCTGGGATTTGTTGATGGTGAGAAAAACATAGTATGTCACCAGACTTATCCTTTAATTCTCACACCGAAATAATCAAGCTCAGTTACACAGTGTTTGCGCTATCTGATGCTTTTTTTATTAAAGTAATTAGTAACTTGTAGAAATGCAACTAATGGACACTGTCAGTTGTAATTCTTTCAAAGATTTAAAGTCACTGGTCTTGAATCCTCCTTTATGAAGTAAGAAAAATAATGCCTGATGATCATCACAAGTTACCATCAGAGTCTTTAGATTAACCAACAGTCAAAAAGACCATAAAGTATTTTACTATGCAAAAAAAGAAATGTTTTTTGATTATTTTAGCTGATGAAATTATTATTCCACTCATTGTTTCAGAATACTTAACTAGCATAATTAATATCTGTGTTTCTCTGCCTTTTCTTGTGCTAGATGTTTTATCTCACTGTGCACGTGTGAAGCCCATCCTGGATCTGGTCCATAAGATCATAAGCACAGACTGGACTGTGTCGGATTGTTTGTTGCCTCTCACTTCACGCATCTACATGTTGCTGCAGAGGTGAACTAACTTTACAGAGACACTCATCAAACTCTTAAATGTGTTTTGGTATTTCGTATTTCCTATTTAAAACGGTCTTGACCAGAGACCAAGAATGAAATGGACTTATCATTTGTGTGTTTTCCCGTCTGTTAGGTTAACGTCAGTCATCAACCCGCCAGTGGACGTGATCGCCTCCTGTGTGAACTGCCTCTCCGTACTGGCTGCAAGGATGCCTGGGAAGGTGGGCATGATGGGTACTTCCAGTGTGAACAGGAAGTAAAATGAAGGATTTATAGCCACTATTCTTGAATCCTCCTCAGACACCACATCTATCTTTTTTTTTTCCTTTTTTTTTTTTTGTACCTTCAGGTGTGGTCCAGTCTGCACCACACAGGGTTCCTCCCCTTTGCCTCCAACCCTTTGACCACCATGGCTCAGTGTGTGAGGTAAAGTAAAAAGCTCAAACTGTGTGCTGCCCTTTTGTTTAATTTGTCTTATCAGACTTTTATTTTTGGGGGAAGTAGCAAAACGTATTGAACAAAACTGTTTTTCCTAGTGCTGAAGGGATGAAGGCAGGTAACTATGGCAACTTGCTGGTCCAGATTGAACAGCCCAGGGGGGAGTATTCTGTGACCATCGCCTTCCTTCGTCTCGTTACAACCCTGGTCAAGGTAACAGCAGTTCTTACCTAATGAAATGTACACAACTGTCTTCTGTAGTAGCAGCTGATTTTCCATATTACATAAAATAAAGTAGAGAATGTTATCGTTTTAATGTAGAAATGAGGTGTCCTGTGGCAAATTATGTACATCTTACCTCCCTTCTCTCCCTGTCAACTTCAGGGTCAGCTGGGCAGCACTCAAAACAAAGGCCTGATCCCCTGTGTGCTGCTGGTGTTAAAGGAGATGCTGCCCACGTACCATAAGTGGCGTTACAACACCTATGGAGTCAGGGAGAGGATAGGTAAGGGGTGTCCCTTACCTATCCTGACAGTGATGGCAAGTTTCTGTCTTACAGAGTAGAAAATGTAATTAAAAAAACTGAATAAACACTCCATGTTGCTGCAGGCTGTCTTATTTTGGAGCTGATCCATGCCATTCTCAATCTGAACCCAGAGGGAGAGGATCAGGGCAGGTGAGTTATTTATTCTTTTTTTTTATTAATTCTGTTACCTGCACATTTTCCCTGTAAATTCAGCAAAGTGAACGTTCAAGTCCTGCAAACAAGGCTGGTAGGAATAATAATTAACATAACCATTCCAGCAATTGAAAGCGGTTCATTTAGAAGTTAACAGTTCCATAATTTGCGCTGTTAAATAATGTTTGACATTCTTTTTAAGGTTTCTGTACTGGATGTTCCAATGTGGGTTTCTGTTATTAATGATCCTTCAGTTAATTAATGAACTTGACAGTTGGTTCTTGACTTCTTAATACAGCAGTTGATGAAACAATTGCAGTTCTCACTTATATAAAAATTTTTTTAATTTTAATTCTTGATCTGAATTTATTAATCAATTAGTTGATTGACAATTAGTCTGTATCAATTTAACAATCAATTTAAGTCTTTTTTCCAAACACAAATTACAAAAATTTATGGGTTCCAGCTTCTCAAATGTGAGGATTTATTTAAATCTCTGATAGTAAACTGATCACAGGTAATTTTGAAAAAAAACAATACATTTAAATGTGTCAACCTTTTCCACTATTTTCTGATATTTATTGACCAAACCTTTAATCAATAATGAAAATGATTGTTGATTGCCGCCCTGATTAATTCATTGACATCATGTGGTTGTTCATTTATGTGCAGAGTTGTAGATTTACTCTTTTCTTCCTCGATGCAGCACTCCCACCCTGCAGTCTCTGTGTATCTACAGCCTGGCAAACACTGAGGCTGGACAGGCGGTCGTCAATATCATGGGAGTTGGAGTGGACACCATAGATGTAGTCCTGGCTGCACAGCCCAGCAGGTGAACAGACAAGACTTCATACCTAGTTTTCCTTATTATGCTTTCACAGAATTAACCCCATACCCATATTTTTGACATAGACTAATTGTGTTGTCATGTTTGGAAATTCAGTAGTTGTATTTTCTTCCCTCTCTCTGATGTTGTCCAGCTGTGGCTCTGAGGGTCCCGGTCAGATCCTCATCCAGACAGTCAAACTGGCTTTCTCTGTCACCAACAACGTCATCCGTCTGAAGCCGCCTTCTGACGTTGTGTCCCCTCTGGAGCAGGCCCTGACACAACACGGTGGCCATGGCAACAATCTCATAGTTGTCTTGGCCAAGTATATTTACCACAAACATGACCCAGCGCTGCCTCGCCTTGCAATCCAGCTGCTCAAAAGGCTCGCCACAGTAAGGACTTCCAATATATTCTTCCAGTATACATTGTACGTGATGGGTTTGTTTTGGACTTGACGTTTTCTTGTGGCTTTTTACAACATCACATATTATTGTTCAGCTTTTTTTTTCTTTGTTTGTTTGTCTGTAGGTGGCTCCCATGTCAATCTACGCTTGCCTTGGTAATGACGCAGCAGCCATCCGGGATGCGTTCCTCACCCGGCTGCAGAGCAAGACAGAAGACATGAGGATCAAGGTCATGATCCTTGAGTTCCTTACCGTTGCCGTGGAAACCCAGCCCGGCCTCATTGAGCTTTTCCTTAACCTGGAAGTCAAAGATGGAAGCGAGGGGTCAAAGGTGTGAACTGCAGGGATTTGTGTTGTACTAAAAAAGTGTAGTTGTTTTTTTACTTTCAGTAGTGCTGCATCTGGATTCCAAATAGCTTCAGTTTTTGTTTTTTTGTTTTACCTGAAGGAGTTTCTGCTTGGTGAGTGGAGCTGTCTTCATGTGGTGTTGGACCTGATTGACTCCAAACAGCAGGGGAAATATTGGTGTCCCCCGCTGCTCCACCGAGCGGCCCTGGCCTTCCTCCTTGCCCTCTGGCAGGATCGCAGAGATAGTGCCATCTCTGTCTTACGTAAAAAGTAAGCACATTATCTCAGACAAAATTCTTAATTTGACCAGGGAAAATATGTGCTACTGTATGTTTTGAGAGACTGAATAATGGAGTTTGATAAATATATATATAGATATATATATATATATCGCTGCGTTTTTGTTTTTTAACAGAGAGAGGTTTTGGGAAAATTTGACAACGCCTCTCTTTGGAACTCTCACGCCACCTTCAGATACCACAGAGGTATTTTGCTCTTACACTGCTATAATGATTACTTATTCAGTAATTGGATGTCAAGTATATCAACCCAATAATTGTATTTTACCTTCAGCCTTGTGTTCTGGAGACGTGTGCTTTTGTAATGAAAATCATTGGCCTGGAGATCTACTATGTTGTCAGGTAATGTCAAAATCCCTAACATAAGTGTTCCCATATTTATTACTTTCATTTACGATGGAAATCGCTCAAATCTCACGTAACTGATGTTAATTGTGCTGTTACAGTGGTTCCTTGGAGCAGTCTCTGAAGGACGGGCTTCAGAAGTTTTCCAATGCACGACGATATGAGTACTGGTCCCAGTATGTCAAGTCTCTAGTGTGCCACGTGGTGGAGATGGAAGAGGAGGGCATCTGTTACTTTCCTGAGACCCAGATGTTGATCTCTGCCTGGCGGATGCTGCTAATTCTTTCCACTAGCCACGTATGTTACAGCAAACACAATCATGATTTCAGTGTTCCCGAAGTTATCCGACAAGCAGTTTTAATGGAGTATATTAACCCCTTAAGCCTGCCTTAAAGATTTGTTTTTGTGAAGTGACCTGACAAATTCAGTAGCGTTTTTGCTCAAAAACCCATATGCAGATGGACCAAAAGGAAATATGATTTAATAATGATTGGTGTTTTTTATGCTTTCAGCCGGATGTGATGCAGGTAACAGAGGACTCAGCCAAGCTGAAGCTTTTCATGGACGTCCTGGATGGGACCAAAGCTGCTGTAAGTCATCATGACGTAACATAAATTCTCTTAATTTATTTCATCTGAATTCTCGTTTTACTTCTTTCTGTAGTTCTCTTCCTTTTAATGCTGTTTTACGTTCTAGCTCTTTCTTGATCTTTCAGCTAACTACACCCATGTCTATGCCATGTCTTCGTCTTGGATCCATGATGGCCACTCTACTACTCATCCTCCTCAAACAGTGGAGAAGGTGGGTATTCATGCATTTGACAGAGTTTATAGGTTTCCTTAATGTCGTAGTGTATTGTGCACACTTGACGTTTCCTTAGTCATTTGTCTCTAATAAACTCTTTTGCTGCTCTCTTCCTGTCTCCCAGTGTGGTGGCTACAGCTCCTGACATCCTGTCTCCCCTCTCCCTGATCCTGGAGAGTGTCCTGCAAGCTGACCAGCACATGATGGAGAGGACCAAAGCCAAAATCCTCTCTGCACTCATTTCTGTGCTGCAGATTCAGGGACTCAATGGTAGGAGGCATGGTTGCCTGTGTTTGAATCTAATGTTGCAGTGGTCTGTAAATTCAATTCATTTCTTTGTCCGCTAGGTGGCGATATTTCCCAGCTGCCCCAGCTGTTGCTCTCTGTGTGTGAGACGGTAAAAGACGAGGCCCTGGCACTTATTGACAACACTCGACACACGAGCCAGACGGGAGACACGGTGGAGGACGAGGACAGCATGGAGACGGAATCTCCCCGCGGCCCACAGAAGGACCAAAGAGACGGGGTGAGCCGAGGCAGGAATAATGGATAGAAGGTTTTGTTTGTAGATGGTGTTTTTTGGTTCCAGACGTCTCCTTCCAGAGGAGTAAAAAAAGTCAGTTTCATATTCAAGCCACGGATCTTAATTTTCAACATTTAGCTTCAATCTTTCTAGATGTCAAATGTTTTCTAGGTTATTTAATGGTGAGACACAATTTTGAGGCAGGCGACAGATATTATTTACTTTATCTTTTATTAATATGTTGAGTTTAAACCTAGAATAACTGATTTAGTTTTTTCAACCAAGTTGTGAACAAAGCTTATTAGCAAACAGTTGCTTATTTACACATCGGGGGCGGCTGTGGCTTGGTGGCAGAGCGGGTCGTCTACCAATCAGAAGGTCGGCGGTTCGATCCCGGCTTCCCCCAGCCATGCGTTGAAGTATCGTTGAACCCCAAATTGCTCCCGAAGCTGCGCCTTCGGTGTGAAAGTGTGTGTGAATGGTTAGATTAATTTGTACTGATGGGCAGTTAGCTCCTGCCATCAGTGTATGAATGTGTGTGTGTGGGTAAATGTGATCTGTAGTGTGAAAGCGCTTTGAGTAGTCGGACGACTAGAAAGGCGCTATACAAGTACAGTCCATTTACATTTACATCCAGCAGCAACATTATCAGTCATTTGGAGTTGTTTCTGTCCTGTTTTTTGGTCTCCACCAACTCCTGAGGGAGAATATCTGTTTCTTTAGGTGCTAAATGCTTCACTATGTACAGCCGAGAGGAGCTGCAGATTTGGGTGATAATTCTCTGTAGGTTCATCACTACGAGCGATATTGTCATTTGGAACATTATTAAAAGAATATCTATTATTGCTGCTGTAAGATGAGATGAATAACAGTTGGATGTTATATAGACAGATCTTTTTACAGTTCTTCAGCCACTTCCATTACTGTGATATGAGCAAAAACTTTGGGGAATTAAACTTGTGTTTCTGTATTCTCCAGCATTGGCCATTTTTATGCTCCTATTCATGTTAACAGTGTAAATTCAATAAAATTATTATTATTATTTTTTTTAATCAGGTGTGTGTGCTAGCACTGCACTTAGCGAAGGAGCTGTGTCGCACCGATGAGGATGGTGAGCACTGGGTGTCCGTGATGAGGAAGATTCCAGTCCTCCCCTCGGTGCTGAGCGCTGTTGAGCTCAGCCTGCGATCCAAACACAACCTCTACTTCACTGAGGCTGCACTTCACCTGCTGCTAACGCTGGCCCGCACTCCTCAGGTAAACACAACTTTTCTACTGTGAAAAGACCAAAACCAGCAATGTGTTAGTCCGTGTCTAAATCTTTCTGACTTCCCTAACCCTGTCTGCTCCATCTGCAGAAATAAAGGGCTTGCAAATAGTTTAATTTTTAAAAAGGCTCAGCAATTTCCCAAAACAGCTGGGCACTGTAGATTTGAGTCAACATTACACAAACAGGAGTAAATAGTGCAACAAAATAATTAGTTGTGCACCTTTTCCTCAGTGTGGACTAATACACATTTAGTGCTCTATTTTACAGCAGCATAGTGTATGTGGGGTCGACTAAAGAAAACTGCCGTGCCCATGTTCATAATATTGAAGGACCGTGTCACCCAATGTGACAGTGTGGCTCATTATGAAAGCTCTGTATCAGGCTTTTGATACACAGACAATACTTGTTAGTAGGAGCAATTCATTGTTAGTTTAGTTGTCTTCAAGGGATTAACAAAAAGAAAGCTGTTCTAAAATGTCACCAGCCCCATCCTTTAAATCAATTTAAGATGTCCTATGTTGAGGGTGTCTTCATTTGTCCTCCAGGGGGCAGCAGCTGTTGCTGGGGCAGGAGTCATCCAGACTATCTGCCTCCCTCTTCTGAGTGTCTATGAGGTGTCTTCAAATGGAGCATCACAGGTAATAAAAATGTTTTAAAGAAACATTTTTCTGCTTTGCATGTTACATAGCACTGCGTTAACATGATAGAATAACACCGTATATCCATGTCTCCGAGAAGAGTTTTTCTCGAAAGTCCCAAGACACCGCCTGCTGGCCGGGGGTGTACCGCCTCTGCATGTCTTTAATGGAGAGTCTGCTCAAGACTCTGCGTTACAACTTCATCAACGAAGCCCTGGACTTTGTTGGAGTGCATCAAGAACGCATATTACAGGTATGAATGTGATTGCATCAAAGTTGCTTTATTGCATTAATTGATTGATCTACAAAATAGTGAAAAATGCGCCTCAATATCTTAAATCTCGTATAAGTTACATTAGTCAAAAAGCTTGTTTTGTCCAAATACACAAAGGTGTTCAGTTTAATATAAATACTACTTAAAACTACATTTCTCCTACAAAAAAACTAACCAGCAGATATTCATATTCGAGAATCTGGATTCAGTGAGTTTTTTTAAATTTCTTTAAAAAAAACAACAATTATTTGATTATCAAAAGTGTTGCTGATTAATGTTCTGTTGACCAAGTGAGCTTCTAAACTCTTTACCTTAATCTGCCATTGCTGCAATCTTTGATGTAAAGATTTTTCAAATTGATTTGGGATTGTTGGCCACATAAATGAAGTTTCTATAAATTGTGCCTTTGTAGCGTATTTCCCTAAACAAACATTTTTAGGAAAAAGCACTGCAGGTGCTCACAAGGGAACAAAATACAGCAACCACTGATAAGACATTTGTAATTGGAGGACAACAAGTGGGGGAAAAACTACCGATATACATTTATGGAGGCAAATTTCAAACACCTGCATTCACAACAGTATACAGGTACACTGGGAATGTGGGTGTTGTTTTCTTGTTGACAATAGTACTTCTAATCTTCACGTTTACCTTTCCTGTCCTGCTCAGTGTCTGAATGCCGTGCGAACGGTGCAGAGTCTGGCGTGTTTGGACGAGGCTGATCACACGGTCGGTTTCCTGCTGCAGCTCTCGAGCTTCTGTAAGGAGTGGCAGTTTCACCTGCCCAAACTGCTCAGAGATGTACAGGCAAGTCCAGAGCAAAGCTCCACATCGGCAAAGAGAAAAGCACAGCGCCACTAGTGCAAGCACACTGCAGCATTCACTTGTTCAGTATTTTGCTTTCCGTCTCCTCCACGCAGGTAAACCTGTGTTATCTGTGCCAGACCTGCACGTACCTGCTGCACAGCAAGAAGATGCTTCATCACTACCTCCAGGTCAGAAAGCAGGACATGTTCTACCTTTTCCATTCTGTATTATAACCAACATGACTTACAGTGAATGTGTCAGTCAAGAAGATTATTGCAAGATGTTTTATTTAGTCATATAAAGAACAGCTTTTTTTGTTTTTACTTTTTTTTTTTTTTTTGTTTAAGGCTAAAAACGGTGAGGCGTTGCCCCCTGGTCCCCTTCCCAGGACACAGCGGCCCCCCCAAACCCCATCTAAAGAGGCAGCAGGTGGAGGGGAGAGAGAGGAAGCTGAGCAGAAGGCCCTGCTGACTGTGCAGTGCAGTCTTCTGAAGATCCTCAGCAAAACCCTGGCAACTCTGCAGCACTTCACTCCAGACTGCTGCCAGATACTCCTGGATCAGGTCAGCCTGCTTATTCTGCTCTAGCACGCACTTTTGTCTCCAAAATGTGTGTATTTATTAGTTTATATCCTGATTAGTAGCATCACATTTCCAGCAGCATCATAAGAAACCGTGCCACATGTTGACATTTTATGTAAAAGAAAACAAAAGTGCTGATTTGTGTCTCTGCCTGTGTATCAGAGTATGGATTTGGCAGAGTATCGAACCCTGTTTGTGCTCAGCTTCACAACTCCGGCGTTTGACCCCGATGTGGCTCCTTCATTTGGAACCCTGCTGGCCACCATCAACGTGGCCCTGAGCATGTTGAGCAAGGTAGATGTTCAACTTAGTCATGAACAACTTCAGGTACAGTCAGCCTACAGTAGATCCCTGATTGTTTTTGTGTAATTTGTTCACAGATGGAGAAGAAAAAGGAGCCAGTTTCCTTGAGTATAGCCTCACTGGCCTCATCAGAGGAGATCCAAGCTCTGAAGTGAGTAAATCTCAATCCTGTTTACCTTCAGTCAGAGCCAGGTTAGCTGTTTCTGCCAGCTTGCAGTCTTTATGCTAAGTGTAGTTCCATATGTACAGGTATGAGAGTGGTCAGTCTGCTCATCAAAGTGAAAAAGCGTATTTCAAACAATGTAATTTTAATCATTTATTTTTTCTTCAGGTCACTGCTGATGTTCACCATGGAGAACTGTTTCTACGTGCTGATCTCTCAGGCTGTTCGTTGCCTCAAAGATCCCTCCATCCTCCCCCGAGACAAACAGAGGCTCAAACAGGAGCTCAGCTCTGAGCTGGTGAGACATCACATCTCTCTCAGCCTGTCTCTTCTGTATGCTTTTTAAGGATGAGTCTGGTGATGTTCTAGATTTTTCTTTGAAAAGACCAAAACCAACAATAAATTTTCCTTCTAACAAGTATTACCTCTGTGCCATAGACCTCCATTGTTGTCTAAAAATAACTGTTTCGGGAAATTACATGGCCTTAAAAAAAAGATAATAATAACTATATATTTTTGTCCCATTAATAGCCTGTAATCCACCAAGTATTGAGAGATGTACCAACACATGGATGGTTTTTGTTGACAATAAGAGGAATCCAAAATAACGCCAGGCTTATACTTTAGAATATAGCCTAACTTCTTTGATTTTCCCTTTCTACACCACCAGAGCACTCTTCTCTCGAGCCTGTCGCGCCACTTCCGAAGGGGCTCTCCATCGTCTCCAGCCAGCGGCATCCTGCCCTCCACCCAGTCCAAAACTCCCACACCAGGCTCCAAGGGAAGCCATGAAGGTCAGGAGCCGTTCATCCAGCTTGTTCAGGCCTTTGTCAGACTTGTGCAGAGATAGATCTCAAATACTCACTTCAGTTTTACCTCCAGTTGTGCAATCGGGGGAAAAAATAACCTTTTTTGTATTATGTCTAATGTTTGTATACAATATTGCAGTAGTTAAAATAGCACAAATGTGACTTGGAGTGACAGTGTTTATTCTAATTTAATGATTGGAGCCACATTGTATTGAACATTTTATTTTGCCAAAACTGCTGTTATAACTACAGTTGACATGACCACAACCAAAGTGTTTACTTTCAAAAGGCCAATGAGAAGCTGCCTGTTTTTCCAGAAAAACATTACATATCTTGAATCTGTAGGGATCTTGGTGCTACTAAACATCAGTCACTGACTGTGCTCCAGCTTTCCAAGACCTAGTTTTATAGGTCACTTTGATAATTAATGATCAGACATGTTGCAAGTGCTACTTAAGAAATTAGACCTTTCAAATATAATATTCTCATGTATAATTAATTGTTGTAGTAGAACTGCACTATACTTTTCTAATACTCTTCACTAAATCTTGATCTGAACTTTGCTATTTTCTTATCTGCTTATCCATGTACACATTTTGAAGCGGCTGCCAAGATTTGTACTTAAACATGTATATGTTAATAAAGGGACTTTTGTACCACAACTGGCTTTCATCATTACACTTTTCTCTACTGCATTTGCACATAATTCCTTGAATACCTTGTAGTCCTGAAACATCCTATACATAAACTGACCCAGGACAACAAAAAGCCAGTGATAAAATTACATTCTTATATGCATCATATAAAAAGCATAAAGGAATTACTATTTACAAAGGTATCTTCTGCAGTACCTAAAATAAATCAAATTATAGGCAGGTCGTGCAATAATATAAAAAAGGTTTGAGTGTAAGGTGACAGTTTTACAGCAGGATAAGGACTGAAGAACATTTAGGTACCTACATTATCAAAAGCAGCGTTCGGTGTCGAACCAGCAGTTTTAATAGCTGCAGTGTAAAGACGTGTCACTATTGTGATCCTCTAAGGATCCAGAGTGTCCGCCTGCAGTCTGTCGAGAACCAGGAAGATATATCTGCTGAGGCTCTGTAGCGTCCCCTACAGGCCATTGACTGGGACCTCCTGAAACAGGAAACAAGTTAACATATCAGACTGCAAACATTAAAAACAGGCAGGCACCAACTGTCACTTAGACATGCAGGGTAAAACCAGTTGGTGCTGAAGGCATAACATTTTAATGGACCACTTTAAGAAAAAAAGCAAATAAGCGTATTCCTCTAAATGTCGAACTATTCCTTTAAAGACGCCACAGCCAGAAAAAGCTTCTCATGCATCATAAATGCAGATTTGTGACTCAAACAATATGGAAAATTTCCAATTTATTATTAGACACAGGTAGGATTTAGTCAACGCAATGAACTGGCAACTCTTAGTATCTCTTGATACAGTAATATTTTGGTATTTGCTTCGTGCAATATATATAACCAAATCCAAAGGGTCTCATGCAGCAAATCACCCTCAAAGCCTGCACTTCAACCACACTAACCTTCGTCTGGTCGTCCAGACAGCCCTTTCAGGCCAAAGAGGGTACAGAAATTTGTCTATCATTACATCACATAGAGGGTGAGAAGGAAAGGAAAAGAAGAGTGATTCACTGAAGGAGAATGTACCACTGCAGACAAGAACATTAGTTTGGCATTTTATAACTGGGGCATGTTTGTTGGTAAACTCACCTCTAAATTCCCCCTGGCTTTCTTCAACACTCCATGGGTTACACACACTAGATTGGGAGGAAAAATAATATCTCACTTTATCTACATACTTGTAGAAGAACTGAACATTTGTCTGATTTTATCGTTTAGTCTATAAAATGACAGAAAAATGTGAAAACCTCCCACAATGACATTTTCAGATAGTTTTTTTTTTCTCCTGACCCCTAAACAGAGATATTAAAATGTACAATTGTGAAACACACACGCACATTAACACACATAAATGTTTGCAATCATGTGTCAATGCATTTATGTACGTATAAATGTATGTGTGTATGCATACATTCACACATACGTACTAAAACATAAATACAGTCACACATTGCATACATGTTTGTGTAAATGCGTGGATGTGTGTATAAATTGTGTGTGAATGCATGTATGTATACATTTATGTATGCATGTACGTGTGAATGTATGTATGTGTGCATTAAATTATAAATGTATATATCAATTAATGTGCGAATGCATTTATGTATGTAAAAGTGTGTGTGAATGCATGTATGTGTATGTATGCATGCATGCATGTATGTGTATATTTATCTGTGTGTATAAATATATGTATTTGTGTGAGTCAATGTATTTATGCATGTATGTATGAAAGTATGTGTGAAGGTTTATGTGAATGTGTGTATAAATGTGTGAATGTATGTATTAGTGTGAATGTTTTTGTGAATGTGTGTATAAATGTATGTGCAAATGCATGTACGTGTGAATGCATGAGTATGACGTATATATGTATGTGTATATTTATGTATGCCTGTATGTATGTATGCATGCGTATATTTATTTATGTATGTGAATGCATTTGTGTGTATGTATGTAGTTATGTGTGAATGTTTTTGTGAATGCGTTTATAAATGTATGTATGTATGTATAAATGCATGTATGTATTTATTTATTTAGAAATGTATACATCAATGAATGTGTGAATGCATTTATTTATGTATTTTCTAATAACTGCTCCCTCAGTTGACTTCTTCAGACCATGCTGCTTTCCTATTGCAGATTCAGTCTTCCCAGCCTGGTACAGGTCTACAATTTTGTTTCTGGTGTCCTTTGGCAGCTCTTTCGTCTTGGCCATAGTGGAGTTTGGAGTCTGACTGTTAGAGGTTGTGGACAGGTGTCTTTTATACTGATAACAAGTTCAAATAGGTGCCATTAATACAGGTAACGACTGGAGGACAGAGGAGCCTCTTAAAGAAGAAGTTACAGGTCTGTGAAATGCCAGAAATCTTGCTTTTTTGTAGGTGACCAAATACTTATTTTCCACCATTATTTGCAAATAAATTCTTTAAAAATCAGACAATGTGACTTTCTGGATTTTTTTCCCCCTCATTCTGTGTATCATAGTTGAAGTGTACCTATGATGAAAATTACAGGCCTTTTTAATTGGGAGAACTTGCACAATTGGGGGATGACTAAATACTTTATTGCCCCAGTGTACGTGTGAATGTGTGAATGTATATATGCATGTATGTATGTATAAATGCATTAGTGTGAATGTATGTGTGAATAAAGTATGTATGTATGTGTGCATGAAATTATAAATGTATATAGCAATGAATGTGTGAATGCATTTATGTATGTAAAAATGTGTGTGTGATTGTATTTATGTATGTATGCATTTGTGTGTATGAAATTATAAATGCAAATATCAATGAATGTGTAAATGCATGCATTATGTATGTATGTGTGCATGAAATTATAAATGTATATGTCTATGAATGTGTGAATGCATTTATGTATGTAAAAATGTGTGTGATTGTATTTATGTATGTATGTAGTTATGTGTGAATGTTTTTGTGAATGTGTTTATAAATGTATGTGTAAATGCATGTATGCGTATATTTATGTATGCATGTATATATGTATAAATGGATGCATGTATGTATGTATGCATGCATGTATGTATTATGTATTAATACATACATGCATGTATTAATGTGAATGTATGTGCGAATAAATTTATGTATGCGTATATTTATGTATGTATGCATGTGTTAATGCATGTATGTATGTATGTGTGTATGAAATTGTGAATGTATTTTTGCATTTATGTGTGATTGTATGTATGTATGTATGTATGTATGTATGTATGTATGTATGCATTTGTGTGTATGAAATTATAAATGCAAATATCAATGAATGTGTGAATGCATTTATGTATGTATAAATGCATGCATGTATGTATTAATGTGAATGTATGTGTGAATAAATTTATGTATGTAGTTATATGTGAATGTTTTTGTGAATGTGTTTATAAATGTGTGTGTAAATGCATGTACGTGTGAATGTGTGTATGTATGCATGTATCTATGTGTAAATGCATGTATGCGTATATTTATGTATGCATGTATGTATGTATGTGT
>CM022482.1:19589675-19668074 GCA_011952105.1 Coreoperca whiteheadi | reverse complement strand
AAATTCATGTATGTAGTTATGTGTGAATGTGTTTATAAATGTATGTGTAAATGCATGTATGTATATGTAAATGCATGTATGTATGTATGTGTGCATGAAATTATAAATGTATATATCAATGAATGTGTGAATGCATTTATGTATGTAAAAATGTGTGTGTGAATGTATTTTTGCATTTATGTGTGAGTGTATTTATGTATGTGTGTATGTATGTATGCATGTATGTGTGAATGCATTTATGTATGTATGCATGTATGTATGTGTAAATGCATGTACACATATATTTATGTATGCATGTATGTATGTATGCATGTATGTATGTATAAATGCATGCATGTATGTATTAATGTATTAATACATACATGCATGTATTAATGTGAATGTATGTGTGAATAAATTTATGTGTGTGAATGTTTTTGTGAATGTGTTTATAAATATGTGTAAATGCATGTATGCGTAAATTTATGTATGTATCCATGTATGTATGTATTAATGCATGTATGTCTGCACTAAATTATAAATGTATATTTCAATGAATGTGTGAATGCATACATGCATTTATGCATGCATTTATGTATGTAAAATGTATGTAAAAATGTGTGTGTGAATGTATTTTTGCATTTATGTGTGATTGTATTTATGTATGTGTGTATGTATGTATGCATGTATGTGTGAATGCATTTATGTATGTATGTATGTATGCATGCATTTGTGTGTATGAAATTATAAATGCAAATATCAATGAATGTGTGCATGCATTTATGTATGTAAAAATGTGTGTGTGAATGTATTTTTGCATTTATGTGTGAGTGTATTTATGTATGTGTGTATGTATGCATGTATGTGTGAATGCATTTATGTATGTATGCATGTATGTATGTGTAAATGCATGTATGCATATATTTATGTATGCATGTATGTGTGCATGAAATTATAAATGCAAATATCAATGAATGTGTGAATGCATTTATGTATGTATAAATGTATGCATGTATGTATTAATGTGAATGTATGTGTGAATAAATTTATGTATGTAGTTATGTGTGAATGTTTTTGTGAATGTGTTTATAAATGTATGTGTAAATGCATGTACGTGTGAATGTATCCATGTATGTATGTGTAAATGCATGTATGCGTATATTTATGTATGCATGTATGTATGCATGCATTTGTGTGTATGAAATTATAAATGCAAATATCAATGAATGTGTGAATGCATTTATGTATGTATAAATGCATGTATGTATGTATGTATGTGTAAATGCATGTATGTATGTAGTTATGTGTGAATGTGTTTATAAATGTATGTGTAAATGCATGTATGTATGTGTGCATGAAATTATAAATGTATATATCAATGAATTTGTGAATGCATTTATGTATGTAAAAATGTATGTATGTGTAAATGCATGTATGTATGTGTAAATGCATGTATGTATGTGTAAATGCATGTATGTATGTATGCATGCATTTGTGTGTATGAAATTATAAATGCAAATATCAATGAATGTGTGAATGCATTTATGTATGTATAAATGCATGCATGTATGTATTAATGTGAATGTATGTGTGAATAAATTTATGTATGTAGTTGTGTGAATGTTTTTGTGAATGTGTTTATAAATGTATGTGTAAATGCATGTATGCGTATATTTATGTATGCATGTATGTATGTATGTATGTGTAAATGCATGTATGTATGTATGTGTGCATGAAATTATAAATGTATATATCAATGAATGTGTGAATGCATTTATGTATGTAAAAATGTGTGTGTGAATGTATCTTTGCATTTATGTGTGATTGTTTTTTTGTATGTATAAATGCATGCATGTATGTATTAATGTGAATGTATGTGTGAATAAATTTATGTATGTAGTTATGTGTGAATGTTTTTGTGAATGTGTTTATAAATGTATGTGTAAATGCATGTATGCGTATATTTATGTATGCATGTATGTATGTATGTATGTGTAAATGCATGTATGTATGTATGTGTGCATGAAATTATAAATGTATATATCAATGAATGTGTGAATGCATTTATGTATGTAAAAATGTGTCAATGTATCTTTGCATTTATGCGTGATTGTATTTATGTATGTATAAATGCATGCATGTATGTATTAATGTGAATGTATGTGTGAATAAATTTATGTATGTATGTATGTGTGAATGTTTTTGTGAATGTATTTATAAATGTATGCGTATATTTATGTATGCATGTATGTATGTATGTATGTGTAAATGTATGTATGTATGTGTAAATGCATGTATGTATGCATGCATTTGTGTGTATGAAATTATAAATGCAAATATCAATGAATGTGTGAATGCATTTATGTATGTATAAATGCATGCATGTATGTATTAATGTGAATGTATGTGTGAATAAATGTATGTAGTTATGTGTGATTGTTTTTGTGAATGTGTTTAGAAATGTATGTGTAAATGCATGTACGTGTGAATGTGTGTATGTATGCATGTATGTATGTGTAAATGCATGTATTCGTATATTTATGTATGCATGTATGTATGTATGTGTAAATGCATGTATGTATGTATGCATGCATTTGTGTGTATGAAATTATAAATGCAAATATCAATTTATGTATGAATAAATGCATGCATGTATGTATTAGTGTGAATGTATGTGTGAATAAATTTATGTATGTAGTTATGTGAATATGAATATGTTTATAAATGTATGTGTAAATGCATGTATGTATGTATGTGTAAATGCATGTATGTATGTATGTGTGCATGAAATTATAAATGTATATATCAATGAATGTGTGAATGCATTTATGTATGTAAAAATGTGTGTGTGAATGTATTTTTGCATTTTTGTGTGATTGTATTTATGTATGTGTGTATGTATGTATGCATGTATGTGTGAATGCATTTATGTATGTATGCATGTATGTATGTGTAAATGCATGTATGCGTATATTTATGTATGCATGTATGTATGTTTGTATGTATGTATGTATGTATGTATGTGTGAATGCATTTGTGTGTATGTATGTGTGCATGAAATTATAAATGTATATATCAATGAATGTGTAAATGCATGTATGTATGTATGCATGCATTTGTGTATGTAAAAATGGGTGTGAATATATGTATAAATGCATGTATGTATGTATGTGTATATTTATGTATGTATGTATGTGTGAAAGTTTTTGTGAATGTGTGTATAAATGTATGTGTGAATGTGTGTATATGCCTGTATGTGTCAATGTATTTATGCATGTATGTGTGAATGCATGTATTTATGTATAAATGTATTTATGTATGTATTTTCTAATAACTGCTCCCACAGTTGATTTCTTCAGACCATGCTGCTTTCCTATTGCAGATTCAGTCTTCCCAGCCTGGTACAGGTCTACAATTTTGTTTCTGGTGTCCTTTGGCAGCTCTTTCGTCTTGGCCATAGTGGAGTTTGGAGTCTGACTGTTAGAGGTTGTGGACAGGTGTCTTTTATACTGATAACGAGTTCAAATAGGTGCCATTAATACAGGTAACGACTGGAGGACAGAGGAGCCTCTTAAAGAAGAAGTTACAGGTCTGTGAAAGCCAGAAATCTTGCTTTTTTGTAGGTGACCAAATACTTATTTTCCACCATTATTTGCAAATAAATTCTTTAAAAATCAGACAATGTGACTTTCTGGATTTTTTTCCCCCTCATTCTGTGTATCATAGTTGAAGTGTACCTATGATGAAAATTACAGGCCTTTTTAATTGGGAGAACTTGCACAATTGGGGGATGACTAAATACTTTATTGCCCCAGTGTACGTGTGAATGTGTGAATGTATATATGTGTGTATACATTTATGTATGTAGTTATGTGTGAATGTTTTTGTGAATGTGTGTATAAATGTATGTGTAAATGCATGTACGTGTGAATGTATGTATTTATGTATGTATGCATGTATGTATGTATGTATGTATATATTCATCTCTGTGTGAATGTGTGTATAAATATATGTATGAATGCATGTACGTGTGAATCGAAGTATGTGTGAATGTGTGTGTGTCAATGTATTTATGCATGTATGTATGAAAGTATGTGTGAATGTTTTAGTGAATGTGTGTATAAATGTGTGAATGCATGTATGGGTGAATGTGTATGTGTGTGTATATTTATGTATTTGTTTGTATGTATGTTTGATTGTATTTATGTATGTATGTATTTATGCATGTATGTATGCGTATATTTATGTATGTATGCATGTACATATGTATGTATGTGTGCATGAAATTATAAATGTATATATCAATGATGTGTGAATGCAATTATGTATGTAAAAATGTGTGTGAATGTATTTTGGCATGTAGGTGTGATTGTATTAATGTATTTATGTATGTATGTGTGCATGAAATTATAAATGTATATATCAATGATGTGTGAATGCATTTATGTATGTAAAAATGTGTGTGAATGTATTTATGCATGTGTGAATGGAAGTACGTGTGAATGCATGTATGTGTATGTATGCATGCATGAATGCATGCATGCATGCGTGAATGCATGTATAAATGCATGTATGTATGCATGTGTAAATGCATGTATGCATGTGTAAATGCATGTATATATTTATGCATGTACGTATGTATGTATTTGTGTGAATGTGTGTGTGTGTCAATGTATTTATGCATGTATGTATGAAAGTATGTGTGAAAGTTTATGTGAATGTGTGAATGCATGTGTGTATGGGTGAATGTATAAATGCATCTGTATGTGTGTGTATATTTAAGTATTTGTGTGAATGTTTTTGTGAATGCATGTATGTATGTATTAGTGTGAATGTTTTTGTGAATGTGTGTATAAATATATGTGCAAATGCATGTACGTGTGAATGCATGCATGTATGTATGTATGTATTAGTTTGAATGTATGTGTGAATAAATGTATGTATTTGGTTATGTGTGAATGTTTTTGTGAATGTGTTTATAAATGTATGTGTAAATGCATGTAGGTCTGAATGTGTGTATGCATGCATGCATGTGTGCATGAAATAAAAAAATGTATACGTGCATGAAATTATAAATGTATCTATCAATTAATGTGTGAATGCATGTATGTAAAAATGTGTGTGTGAATGTATTTATGTACGTGTGTATATGTATGTGTATATTTAAGTATGTGTGAATGTATTTATGCATGTGTGAATGGAAGTACGTGTGAATGTGTGTGTGAATCCATGTATGTGTATATTTATCTGTGTGTATAAATATATGTATGAATGCATGTACGTGTGAATTGAAGTATGTGTGAATGCATGTACGTATGTATTTGTGTGAATGTGTGTGTGTCAATGTATTTATGCATGTATGTATGAAAGTATGTGTGAATGTTTATGTGAATGTGTGTATAAATGTGTGAATGCATATATGTATGGGTGAATGTATAAATGCATCTGTATGTGTGTGTATATTTATGTATTTGTACGTGTGAATGCATTTGTGTGTGTGTATGTGTGCATGAAATTATAAATGTATATATCAATGAATGTGTGAATGCATTTATATATGTATGTGTAAATGCATGTATGTATGTATGTATGCATGTGTATATTTATGTATGCAAGTATGTATGCATGTGTATAGTTATTTATGCATGTATGTGTATATTTCTGTATGTATGCATGTATGTATGAGTGAATGCATTTAAGTATGTATATATGTGTGAATGCATTTGTGTGTATGTATGTGTGCATGAAATTATAAATGTATATATCAATGAATGTGTGAATACATTTATGTATGTATGTATGTATGTATGTGTGTATACATTTATGTATGTATGTGTGAATACATTTATGTATGTATGTATGTATGTATGTATGTGTGTATACATTTATGTATGTATGTGTGAATACATTTATGTATGTATGTATGCATTTACGCATGCATGCATTTACGCATGCATACATACATTCACACGTACATGCATTTACACATAACTACATACATAAATGTATTCACACATACATGCATGCATTCACACATGCATTCACACATGCATACACACATGCATACATGCATTCACACACATTCACACGTACTTCCATTCACACATGCATAAATACATTCACACATACATACATACACAAATGCATTCACACATACATATATTCAATCACACATACATGCAAAAATACATTGACACACACATTTTTACATACATAACTGCATTCACACATTCATTGATATATACATTTATAATTTCATGCACACATACATACACACATAAATGCATTCACTTATACATACAAAAATATATACATACATAAATAAATATACGCATGCATACATACATAAATATACACATACATACATAAATACATACATGCATACATAAATATACACATACATGCATTCATGCAGACATACATACATTCACATGTACATGCATTTACACATATTTATACACACATTCACAAAAACATTCACACTAGTACATACTTACATACATGCATTCACTCATACATACATACATGTATACATAAATATACGCATACATACATACATAAATATACACATCCATACATACATACATTCACTCATACATACATACATACATGTATACATAAATATACGCATACATACATACATAAATGCATTCACTCACTCATACATACATACATAAATGCATTCACTCACTCATACATACATACATAAATGCATTCACTCACTCATACATACATAAATGCATTCACTCACTCATACATACATACATAAATATACACATCCATACATACATAAACGTATTCACACATACATTGATATATACATTTATAATTTCATGCACACATAGATACGCACTAATACATACATACATAAATGCATTCACTCATACATACATACAAAAATATATACATACATAAATAAATATACGCATGCATACATACATACATTCACATGTACATGCATTTACACATATTTATACACACATTCACAAAAACATTCACACTAGTACATACTTACATACATGCATTCACTCATACATACAAACATGTATACATAAATATACGCATACATACATACATATATAAATATACACATCCATACATACATAAATGTATTCACACATACATAAATACATACAAATACACATGCATTTACACATACATGCATACATAAATATACACATGCATGCATTTGTATGTATGTATGAGTGAATGCATGTATGTAAGTATGTACTAGTGTGAATGTTTTTGTGAATGTGTGTATAAATGTATGTGTAAATGCATGTACGTGTGAATGTATGTATGTGTATATTTATGTATGCATGTATATATTTATTTATGTATGTATGTGTGAATGCATTTGTGTGCGTGTGTGTATGAAATTATAAATGTATACATCAATGAATGTGTGAATGCATTTATGTATGTAAAAATGTGTGTGAATGTATTTTTTCATGTGTGAATGGAAGTACGTGTGAATGTGTGTGTGAATGCATGTATGTTTGTATGTATGTATGCATGCATGCGTATATTTATTTATGTATGTATGTGTGAATACATTTATGTATGTATGTATGTGTGAGTGAGTGAATGCATTTGTGTATGTATGTATGCGTGAATGTTTGTGTGCATGAAATTATAAATGCAAATATCAATGTGTGAATGTATTTATGTATGTAAAAATGTGCGTGTGAATGTATTTTTTTATGTATGTATAAATGTATGTGTGAATG
This sequence comes from Coreoperca whiteheadi, assembly GCA_011952105.1. Lineage (NCBI taxonomy): Eukaryota > Metazoa > Chordata > Actinopteri > Centrarchiformes > Sinipercidae > Coreoperca > Coreoperca whiteheadi. Next base: position 19,660,365 of record CM022482.1, on the reverse strand, counting down.
TATGTATTTGTGAATGAATTAATTTATGCATGTATGTGTGAATGTATGTATGTATGTATGTATGAATGTGTGAATGTTTGCATATATGTATTTGTGTATGTATGCGTGAATGCATGTAGGTATGTATTTGAATGAATGTGTGTATAAATGTGTGTGGATGCATGCATGTATGTGTGGGAATGTATTTATGCATGGATGTATGTATGTATGTATGTATGTATGTATGTTTGAATGGATTTATGTATGTATGCATGAATGTATGTGTGAATATTTTTGTGAATGTGTTTATAAATGAATGAATGCATGTATTTATGTGTGAATGTATATATGCATGTGTGTGTGTATATTTATGTATGTGTATGAATGTGTGAATGCATTTATGCATGTATGTATAAATGCACGGGTGAATGTGTGTGTGAATGCATGTATCCGTGTATGTATGTGTGAATGTATATGTGCATGTGTGTATGAATGCATGTGCGTGTGAATGTATGGATGTATGTATGTGTGAATGTGTTTATAAATGTGTGTGAATGTATTTATGTATGTATAAATGTATGTGTGAATGTATTTATGCATATATGTATGTACGTACGTATGTATATGTGAATGTGTGTATGTGTCAATCCATGTATGTATGTCTGAATGCATTTAGGTATGTATTTGTATGAATGTGTGTATAAGTGTGTGGATGCATGCATGTATGTGTGTGAATGTATTTATGCATGTATGAGTGAATGAATTTATGTATGTATTTATGTGTAAATGTATGTGTATATTTATGTATGTATGTGTGAATGTATGTATGTGTGAATGCATTTATGTATGTATGTGTGAATACATTTATGTATGTATGTGTGAATACATTTATGTATGTAGTTATGTGTGAATGTTTGTGAATGTGTGTATAAATGTGTAAATGCATGTACGTGTGAATGTATGTATTTATGCATGTATGTATGAAAGTATGTGTGTATAAATGTGTGAATGCATGTATATGTGTGTGTATGTGTATATTTATATATTTGTGTGTATTTAAGTGTGAATGCATTTATTTATGTATAAATGTATGTGTGAATGCATGCACGTGTGAATGTGTGTGTGAATGCATGTATTTATGTATGTGAATGCATGTATGTGTGAATGCATTTATGTATGTATAAATGTATCTATGTGTGAATGTGTGTATGTATGTATGGGTGAATGTTTTTATGAATGTATGTATGAATGCATGTATGTGTGAATCGAAGTATGTGTGAATGCATGTATGTGTGAATGCATGTACGTGTGAATCGAAGTATGTATTTATGCATGTATGTGTGAATGCATTCATTTATGTATAAATGTATTTGTGAATGCATGCACGTGTGAATGGAAGTACATATGAGTGTTTTTGTGAATGTGTGTATAAATGTATGTGTGAATGCATGCACGTGTGAATGGAAGTACGTGTGAATGTTTTTGTGAATGTATGTGTGAATGCATGTATTAGTGTTAATGTATGTGTGAATGAATTTATGTATGTATTTGTGTGTGAATGTATGTGTATATTTATGTATGTGTGAATGTATTTTGCATGTATGTGTGATTGTATTTATGTATGTGTGCGTGTGAATGTATTTATGTGTGAATGTGTGAATGTATATGTGCATGTGTGTATGAATGCATGTGCGTGTGAATGTATGGATGTATATATGTGTGAATGTGTTTATAAATCTTCTTCTTTTCCTTTCGGCTGTTCCCTTTCAGGGGTCGCCACAGCGAATCATGCGCCTCCATCTAACCCTGTCCTCTGCATCCTCTTCACTCACACCAATTAACTTCATGTCCTCTCTCACTACATCCATAAATCTCCTCTTTGGTCTTCCTCTAGACCTTCTGCCTGGCAGCTCCAACCTCAGCATCCTTCTACCAATATATTCACAGTCTCTCCTCTGAACGTGTCCAAACCACCTCAATCTGGCCTCTCTGGCTTTATCTCCGAAACATCTAACATGAGCTGTCCCTCTGATGTACTCGTTCCTGATCCTGTCCATCCTCGTCACTCCCAAAGAGAACCTCAACATCTTAACCTCTGCCACCTCCAGCTCTGCCTCTTGTCTTTTCTTCAGTGCCACTGTCTCTAAGCTGTACAACATCGCTGGTCTCACCACCGTCTTGAACACCTTTCCTTTCATTCTTGCTGATACTCTTTTATCACACAACACACCTGACACTTTTCTCCACCCATTCCAACCTGCTTGCACTCGCCTCTTCACCTCTTTTCCACAGTCTCCATTGCTCTGAACCGTTGACCCTAAGTACTTAAAGTCCTGCACCTTCTTCACCTCTGCTCCCTGTAACCTCACCGTTCCACCTGGGTCCCTCTCATTGACACACATGTATTCTGTCTTACTGCGGCTAAGCTTCATTCCTCTGTTTTCCAGAGCAGACCTCCATCTCTCTAGATTCTCCTCCACCTGCTCCCTGCTCTCACTACAAATCACAATGTCATCCGCAAACATCATAGTCCATGGAGATTCCTGTCTAACCTCATCCGTCAGCCTGTCCATCACCAGAGCAAACAAGAAGGGGCTCTGAGCCGATCCTTGATGCAGACCCACCTCCACCTTGAACTCCTCTGTCACACCTACAGCACACCTCACCACGGTCTTACAGCTCTCATACATGTCCTTCACCATTCTAACATACTTCTCTGCCACTCCAGACTTCCTCATGCAATACCACAGCTCCTCTCTCGGCACCCTGTCATACGCTTTCTCTAAATCTACAAAGACACAATGCAACTCCTTATGACCTTCTCTGTACTTCTCCATCAGCATCCTCAAAGCAAACACTGCATCTGTTGTGCTCTTTCTAGGCATGAAACCATATTGCTGCTCACCTCTGCCCTTAGCCTAGCTTCCACTACTCTTTCCCACAACTTCATTGTATGGCTCATCAGCTTTATTCCTCTGTAGTTGCCACAGCTCTGCACATCTCCCTTGTTCTTGAAAATTGGCACCAGTACACTTCTCCTCCATTCCTCGGGCATCCTCTCACTCTCCAAGATCTTGTTAAACAAACTAGTCAGAAACTCTACTGCCACCTCTCCTAGACACTTCCATACCTCCACAGGTATGTCATCAGGACCAACTGCCTTTCCACTCTTCATCCTCTTCAACATCCTCCTCACTTCACTCTTGCTAATCTTTGCTACTTCCTGCTCCACACCAGTCACCTCTTCTACTCTTCGTTCCCTTTCATTTTCTACATTCATCAACTCTTCAAAGTACTCCTTCCATCTTCCCATCACACTCCTGGCACCTGTCAATACATTTCCATCCTTATCTTTAATCACCCTAACCTGCTGCACATCCTTCCCATCTCTATCTCTTTGTCTGGCCAACCTGTACAAATCCACCTCTCCCTCTTTAGTGTCCAACCTAGCATACAAGTCCTCATATGCTCTTTGTTTGGCCTTTGCCACCTCTACCTTCACCTTACGCTGCATCTCCCTGTACTCCTGTCTACTCTCTTCAGTCCTCTCAGTGTCCCACTTCTTCTTTGCTACCCTCTTTCTCTGTATACACTCCTGAACTTCCTGGTTCCACCACCAAGTCTCCTTGTCCACTTTCCTCTTTCCAGATGACACACCGAGTACCCTCCTACCTGTCTCCCTGATCACATTAGCTGTAGTGGTCCAGTCATCTGGGAGCACTTCCTGACCACCCAGAGTCTGTCTCAGCTCCTCCCTGAAAACTAAACAACATTCTTCCTTTTTCAACTTCCACCACTTCGTCCTCTGCTCTGCCTTTGTCCTCTTCATCTTCCTCACCACCAGAGTCATTTTACACACTAGCATCCTGTGTTGTCTGGCTACACTCTCCCCTACCACTACTTTACAGTCACTGGTCTCTTTCAGATTACAACGTCTACACAAGATGTAGTCCACCTGAGTGCTTCTCCCTCCGCTCTTATAGGTCACCCTATGTTCCTGCCTCTTCTGGAAGAAAGTGTTCACTACAGCCATTTCCATCCACTTTGCAAAGTCTACCACCATCTGTCCTTCTGCGTTCCTGTCCAGAAGACCAAACCTGCCCATCACATTCTCATCACCTCTGTTCCCTTCACCTACATGCCCGTTGAAATCTGCACCAAGAATGTGTTTAGAAATGTATTTATGTATGTATAAATGTATGTGTGAATGTATTTATGCATATATGTATGTACGTACGTATGTATATGTGAATGTGTGTATGTGTATATTCATGTATGTACGTATGTGTCAATCCATGTATGTATGTCTGAATGCATTTAGGTATGTATTTGTATGAATGTGTGTATAAGTGTGTGGATGCATGCATGTATGTGTGTGAATGTATTTATGCATGTATGTGTGAATGAATTTATGTATGTATTTATGTGTAAATGTATGTGTATATTTATGTATGTATGTGTGTATGTATGTGTGCATGAATTTATGAACGTATGTATTAATAAATGTGTGAATGTATTTTTGCATGTATGTGTGATTGTATTTATCCGTGTGTGTTTATTTATGTGTATGTTTGCATTTATGTATGTATAAATGTATGTGTGAATGTGTGTGTGTATGTATGTATGAATGTGTGTGTGAATGTATTTCTGTATGTATGGGTAAATGTTTTTATGAATGTTTGTATAAATGTATGTATGCATAAATGTGCGTGTGAATGGAAGTACGGGCGAATGTTTTTGTGAATGTGTGTATAAATGTATGTTTGAATGTATTTATGCATGTACGTATACATACCCACATGAACACATTCACACGCGTAGACACACATACATACATAAATACACACATACATACTAGGGCTGAAACGATTCCTTGAGTAACTAAAATTCAAAAAATCATCGAGGCAAAATCATGCCTCGAAGCTTTGTTTAGTAAATTTAATTACACACGGTCATGTTGCAGAACGAATTTTTGTGTAAGAACTCGGAGTACGCGCAGATTGCGTTTACTTCCACTTGTCAGTTGGGTAAAGTAATAAAAGTAGCCTAACATTCCAAAACTTGTGGGTGGATGAGAGATAAATCATTAATGTGTTCATTTGAACAAAAACGCGGAGCTCTCATTTAACGGTAAAACGCAATGAATGTGTCATTCTTTGACTTTCGTTTTCAGCTCATTTCAAGATCAAAGACCGCAATGCGAGAGAAAGAGAGCAGCATCATCACAAGACATGTAATTTAGTCTTGCTCGCTATTTTTAAATGAAGACAAATGTGTGTTGAGCTTCAGGATGCAACGCTGAACATTTAAGTTTGTGTGTTGGCTGAAGAGATACGAGCAACTAGATGGAGCGACCGGCATGAATGGAGTTTGCACATGCATCATCATCTTGTGATGTGTATGTGAAATGTTTAATGGGACTTTATATATACTTGATATCTCCGAAATACACAATTCAAATGTTAATAAAAGCCAAGCGCAACAAATGGCAGAACAAGTTGTAACTGCGTGTGCGTGATGCGCAGTGTCGAGCTTTCAGAGCTGCGTGCTTTCATTGATTTGTGTCATTTAAATCTCACACTTTAATCATATTTATAGCTCCTAACTTAATGAAACAAGCTGTGTTACTATGATGAATGATTAGCTCAAAATGAACATCTGTATGTGCGATGCTACTTTATCTGACTTAAATACAAACATCTCTCGCTTTTGCTCACGTTCCAGCGGTTAATTATTTTCGCTTGTACATTTAGTATTGCTCTTTAATAAAGAAAAAGTACTTATCCGATTAATCGATAGAAAAAATGGTAGAATACTCGATTACTAAAATAATCGATAGCTGCAGCCCTAATACATACATAAATACATTCACACATATATACATTCACGCACACACACATTCACACACACATTCAAGAATACATACATACATACACTCTTACATACACAATCATAAATATAGTCACACATCGCATATGTGTACATGTTTGTGTGAATCTATGCATGTATGTGTGAATGCATTTACATTATGTAGGTATAAATGTATGTGTGTGTATGTATGCGTGAAAGCATGTATGCGCGTATGTGTGTATGCATTCACACATATACACACACACGCATACATTCAAGAATACATACATACTTACACACACACATACATTCACACATGCATAAATACATTCAGGCATACACACAGATACATACATGCATTCACACATACATACACACATTTACGCATAGACACACATACATTTACACGTACATACATTCACACATACATAAATATTCACACATACATTCAATAGATACATACACACACATTTACGCATAGACACACTTACATACATACAAAAATACATTCATGCATTCACACATACATACACACACACATGCTTTCACACGTACATACATTAATGCATAAATACATTCAGACATACATACATGCATTCACACAAATACATTCTCACATACATACATATATATTCACAAATAGACACATACATACACACACATTCAAGCATGCATGCATACACACACACACACACACACACACACACACACTTACATACATACATAAATGGCGCTTTTCCATTACCAGTACCAGCTCGACTCGACTCGCTTTTCGCTCCATTTTCCATTGCAGATAGTACCTCGACACACACCCACTACCCACACACACACATAGGACAATGGAGGAAATCGAGTGTATGTTGCTTTTGATCCTCGGGATGTGGTTGTTTCTCACAGCAAGAAGACAAACGTTGTTTCGTTGGACCACGACGTATTCTTCCGAGTTGCCATAATAGTAATGGGTATATCATGCTCTGGACAAACTATTGGCGGGGTTATTCAGGATACTCCGTCTGGCACGTGCAATGATGACACCGTGAATAGTGACGATTCTCTCTGACCAATCAGCAGTCTGCATGTTTTCACGTGAGATTTTAGTATCGTCTCAGCTCGCTCAGAAGCTCGCCGGAGGGATATGAAAAAACGTACCTGGAAGCAGGTACAGGTACAACTTTTACACAGTGGAAAACCAAACAAAGGCGAGTGAAGTCGAGGCAAGCTGGTACTGTGTAGTGAAAAAGTGCCAACATATTCACGCATACATACATACATTCACATACACACAGACATACATTCATTTACATATACATTCACGCATACACACATGCATTCATCATAGACACAGTTTACACACACATACATGCATTCACACATACATACATATATATTTATATAACAAAGAAAAGTAGCAAATCCTCACATTAGAGAAGCTATACGCAGACAACACTTGACATTTTGACTTTATAAATGTACTTCAAAGTAGCTTTTTTTCAATTGACTACTCATTTCAGTATACAGTATAATAAACTAGTATAAACTGATGAAACAAGATCATCTTACACTGATCAATGATTACTCTTTCCATTCCCTCTTTGAGCTGGTTGGTTGTTCGGAGGCGTTTAACGGCTCCACTCAGCATCCTCTCCTGCTGTGACAGCCTGCTCTTCAGTCTGGCTATCTCATTTTTCAGCAGCTCATCCTGATATGGAGGATAAAAAGAATAAGAAGATTTGGTTTCCATAGATACTTAACTGGACTGGGTTGATTTGGTATACGTGTTTGTGCATGTCTACCTGCTGGTTGTTGCTGTCTCCTGCTGAGTTACCAGCTGGCAAAGAGACTCTCCACACCAGTTTGAGCATTCGACCAGCCTCTTCTAACACTTGCTGCATGGTGTTCATGCTGCCAGACAAACTCTTCAGATGCTGCTGTTCTATCACCTATGAAGATGTACACACAATGGCATTAACACTAATGCCTTCTTACGTATAATTTGTGGAATAAAATGCTAAAAGTGCACCCAACTAAAAACATCTTAAACATGATAGTCTGTCAGTACCTTGTTGTCAGAGCCCTGCTGTCGGAGTGTGTGCAGACATTCCTGCAGTTGTGTGTCCATTCTGTGCGACAGCTTACGGCCCTCTGAGATCTGCTTGCGGAGGGCATTGTAGTCCTCAATTAGACCTAAAATATGCCGGCCGTTGCGATTGGCCCACAACCGGTGGCCCGGCACCAGGCGAGAGGGAGCGCCAGACATGCTGTCACCAGAGCTGCTGCTGAATGACCCCCCGTCCACCTCTGAATGAGCATGACGTTTCTCATCTGAAAAGATTACAACATGCCCCAGTGTTTTGAAATCCAATAATCTGTAAGGGTTTGTATTTTCTGCTATAGTTAAACATCAGGCCACTTCTGATGTGGTTTTGTTACCATGGAGGACACTGGTGTGTTCGTTGTGACTCTGAAATGAGTGACGGAGAGGATCGCAGCCTTCACGACCTGGTGTCCTGCCGCCTTCATCTAAGACAAATGTAAAACCAACACTGACATGACCTGGCAGACTCCTGTGTGTGTTTACATGTCTCTATATATCCATCACAGGTAATTAACATGTGCCTAGTGTTTACCTGGAGAGGACAGCAGGTAGTTGATGTTGATGGTTTCAGAGCGGTTGGGTCCTCTGAGCAGCTGCTCCTCCAGTCTCTGTCGCAGCGCTGTGTTGGTCTGGATGCTCCTCTCCAGCTGCAGCCTCAGGTGTCTGATCTCCAACAGCAGCTCACTCAGGTCCACTGAGCCGAAAGAAGGGATGGAGACGGGCTCTTGGGTCGCCTCACTGGATTCTGCTTAAAGGGAAACACCATCGCATTAGTGTTTCAGAACAGAAAATAGAGGTTCGGAACAGAAGCAAACTGGAGAGGATTTAAAACTGTCAAACATCCCTGAGTAAAACACTTTATCGAAGTGAAAAGGGAACACTTCTCTTGATTTCTTTCCACCACAGAGATTCGCTTTATGCAAGTCTACCTGTACATTATATTTGCTTTCTGCCGACTCAATTAAAACAATAAATGTAGTCATGTAGTAACTTTTCAGCGTTGACATGTGATGAGACAATTTTTTTTTTAAAAATACGATAAAGACATCAATCTTTACGTCAGTAGCCCAAAACTTCATATTTGTGATAATTCAAAACACTGACAATGCCAATGTCAGTGTGGCACAGGATTTTTAAACAGAACCTAAGATCACCATTCCACAATAATACGCTACATATCTGTTCGACCCTGAACATAGGAAGGGGACATTTAAAAAAAGAGTGCAGGGCTTTTTACACTCAGCCAAATGCATTTAAAAAGGAGTCATTGTATTGTAATAAAAACTGAGTCCAATTCCAAAGTAGAAATTAAAAGGAAAAATTGAGTTTGGCTACAAAGACTGATACAAGGCTAGAAAAATTATAACTTGAAAATTGTAAAATTTAGATTATTTGTAGTTGTTGCTTAGTCACACTGTCTTGTCTCACTCTATTACTATTTAAACTACAGAACACGGCAATAGGCTCTACAAAAAAATCTTGCAGTACCTTTGTCTTTCTGAGCGTCGGTCTTCATCTTTTCGTAAACGTGCAGCTCCACCCGCAGTGACTGCAGAAGATGCTGGGAGTCAGACAACTGCTGCCTCTGGAGCTTCACCTCACACTGCAACCTGGAAACATCCACACACACACAGACAAACAATAAAAATACACACCAAATTCAATGATCCAAAAAGGTTTGAAAACAAAACTATCAATTAAATGACGATTCATATATATCTACTCTTAACCCATCTATGCTCTGTATGTGGGGCTCCTTATTTTTGCTTTTTATTTTTAAAAAAATAGATGACAACAGGATAAAATATATATAGTTTATTAGGGCATCCTGGTTAAGACACTTGTAATACACACCATGTAATATGTACCATGGTGTACCCCACTCTCTCTCACCATGTTCCCTGTCTTTTTCTAAACTATCACTATCCAATCAAGGTAAAATGCAAAAAAAAAAGGGAACAAAATGCACCTCAAACTGTCTAAAGTGTAATCAATATCGAATTCATAATCAGCAGCTTATTTATTTTTTGTGCCAATTTTTCTTTTCTTTTCAATTTTCACTTTCTGTCTCATATATATATATATATATATATATATATATATATATATATATATATATATGATATAGAGAGAGAGAGCTCTGGAAAAAATTTAGAGACCACTTAACATGGAGAAGTCAATGTTCCAGAGCTGTGTGTGTGTATATGTATGTTCATTTAGTACACAAGTCCACAAAACCACACACACACACTAGAGAGACAAGGAAAGGAAGAGGAGAAGTGATATGACAGTAAACTAGACTCCAGGTTTCGGCTGTCAGCCTCACTCAACTGTGTCAGTAGGACCCAGGGCAACAGGTCACATACCACCATTATGGTATCATGCATGCGTGTGTTCATGGATGAGCCTATCGTGTTTCAGAGTTTTACTAATAGTATGGAATAATGGTAATAGTAATGACTCTTTAGAATGGTTATTAGTATCATTGTGTAGCGTCAGGTTGCATGAAGGAGAGTAGTAATGATCGTGTGTGTGTGTGTACCTGTGCAGCTCCTCCTTGCTGTAGTGCAGTGAATCCTGCAGCTGGGAGTTTTCTTGGCTGCTGTGCTCCAGCCTCTCCGTAAGTCGGCTGTTTTCCTTCCTCAGAGCTTCACACTCCTTCCTGCTCTGTTCCAGTTTGGCCGTCCGCCTGGCCAGAGTCTCCCGTAGCTTCTCGTTCTCCTTCTGCTTGTCTGGAGGAAATGACAATATCTGAGAGTTAGTGTTGAGCACCGCATCAGTGATAGGATTTGTGTATGTTTTTGATGAAGGCATGGGTAAAACAGCACCAGCCAACACGGCTTGTCAAATGGGTATCTGGAAAAATATTGCCCTTACCTCTACTGGACAAAAAAAGATGTGTGGTTTACCTCTAGACCCCATGTTGAGCTGTTCCTTCAGGGCTTGGTTTTCTCCCCAGAGGAATCGCACCTCATTGGCCAGCTGACCCTGCTCCTCGTTGCCCTGGATGAAGATGTTGGTTGATGCTGCTGAACAGCAGTCAACAAATAAGGGCATAAGTACTTATTGTTAATTACACTGACAGACAGACATACAGAGAGAGAGAATGAATATGAAACATTGACTGATGATTTCAAGTGTGTACCTGGGTCTTTCTCCACCTCGGCTAGTCTCTTCTCCAGCTGTTCCCTGAGACGGTCGTTGGTGCGGATGCTCTCTTCCAGGCGCTGTCGCAAAGCTCGGATCTCCTGTAGATGCTCTGCCAGCGATTCTGACAGTAACACATGCACAAAGCTAGATTAAAGGGGTACTTTAAGCGGATTTCGTATTGCACTTACATAAAAAAACAAAAAAACAGGGCTTACAAGGGACAAAGTATAGAGTAGTCAAAATCTAAGCAGCAGAGGCCGAAATATCCTGACTTTTAGTTCCTAGGATAGGTCAAGCTACAAAAGATCCTACATTTCCCATAATGCAACTTGATAACCGCTTTCGTTAAACCCTCCCAAAGTTTTTAAGACAGGCTTTCTACTAAACATTTGTGTTCTAGCCTAAGCCGAGATAACCCTGATGATATCACTGCAACGTTGTCGGGGTTATTTTTTTCCCCAGACTTTGGAAAGCTCCTCCAAAACCACAAACGACATAATTAAACTATTTTCACAGGATGAATTGTATGTGTAGAATCGGTGCAGTGCCCCCATAATAAATAATTCTACATGTGTTTATTCAAACATCAAATCCCCATAATGCTGCTACACTATAAACATACAATGCACAAACCACAATTTGCTTGTCTTTAAATAACAAAAGCTGAATAAATTGAATTATGAGAGCATTTTGCTTTCTGAATTTGATCTACACTATTGTTGTATAAAATGACAAGTGATGAGTAACATGATGAGCAAGCTACCTACGCCCCATATTTACCTGGATTCATCGTGCGAGGCTGTTCGGCAGCATTCTTTGGTGAGCCAATGTCTCCATCTCGTTTATGTGTATCCGACTGAGGTCCTGATCCATCCTGGTCGTGGCCGTGATCCTGTTCCTGATGGTGGAAGCTGGTCTGGGCCATGATCGAGCGATGTAGGTCCAGTTCACTGCGCAGGGTGGCGTTGAGCTCCTCGCTGCCCCTCAGCTGCTCCTGCAGTCGCCCGTTCTCCCTCTGCAGGCCCTGCAGTCTACAGGACACACCTTCCTCCTGAGCTCCTCCTACAGGAGGGACAGCGGCTCCCGACCAATCAGTGGGGTGTCGCTGGCCTAAACAACAGGTAAATAGATTAATAATGTAAAAATAGATATTCACCATCAGTTCTTGTGGTCTAAACGGCCTTTTTATCCTATCCCTAAATTAATAGTATTAATTAATACTAAGTCATGCCTACTCACACCTACTACATTTAGAGTTGGTAAACCAAAAGGTTATCCGCTGATATATCCTCCATGCTAAAACAAGTAGCAACAGAACAAGGACATGAACATTGAACATCAACCATGGCAACGTAAGGAGCCAAACAGGTTAAGTGTTGGCAACTATACAGTTGTGAGTTTGGGTCTACAGGCCCCTCTGCAGGACCTCTCACATGTCTACATGTGTCACTTGTCTCCGTAATAGCCTTCACTGTCTCTTTCCCCAAGAGAAACACTATTTGAAGATTAAACCGGATAGGTGCCACTGAATAATGCAACTTTAAGTGGAGGTGGATTGAAACCGGACACCTGCTCTGCCCTTGGCCAGCAGGCTTTGTCCTGAGGGACGCCTCACTGCGGAAGAATGGATCTGAGTGGAAAATAAGTGCCATTATAGGCTGTAACTAGGCTGGCTGGGCCCGTGGACAAGGACTCAGGTAATCTCAATGATATATCCCTGAAAAAAAATGCATTTTTAATTCAGAAAACTGATCAAAGGGTGGCCTCAAATGCTCACGGTGGTAATTATAAGAGTGCAATGAGATGATTTCTGTTATGAATTGGCGCTATACAAATAAAATTGAATTAAGAATAACCAAACAGTCTAGTACACACCCTATCTGGCTGGGCCCAGCATCTGTCACAAATAAATTCCATTACTAAGACTATGTTTGAGTATTACATCTAGAAGTCTGCAGCTTATATGAACATGTTTTTGTGCTTATTGTGGGTTCGATTGCCACCTTGTGTTGCTGGGCTGCTGTAGCAGGAGGAAGAGGTCCTGTCTGAGTGGTACAGATCAGAGTGAGAACTGTGGTGACTGCTCAAACTTTGGCCTCTTAGCTGGCCCTGCAGACTCTGGATCAGACAGTTCTTCTCCCGCAGTTCTTTAGCCAACCTTGGAGAAGGAGGAGGAGGAAGAATTAGTCATGATAATACAGCTGGATTTTATCCATCACATTGTCTTGCAGACCAATGTATAACAGGGAACACAAGTACACAAATGTGAGGAACAGCACCCAAAAAAGAGACAACTTAAGACTGAACATGTCAAGAAAAATATGTTCCTAACCAGAGGACCTGCAATTTTCAGCAGAAACACACAGCTGGAAAATATGAAAGAGGAGTTCACAGCAAACGTCATGCCGTCTGTCTGGATCAACCCACTCACAGGTCCAGCTGCTTGCTGGTGCATTCAGCCAGGGTGAGATTTTGCTGGACGAGGAGGCCGACGTGCTGCTGCAGCAGCTCTCTCTCACCCTCTAGCTCCACACGCAGATTATCTATCTCCTGCTGGATTCTAGCTGGGCTGTCAGGAGGATCTCTCATGCTCTCCTCATAGGACAGCATTGACTGTGATCCCAGCTGAAGCTCCCCAAGACTGCTCACATCGGTAATAATGTGGATTAACGTGTGTCACTATGAGCAACTTTAATTTCTAATCTAATGGCACAAGAGTGCTGTTGAAAAATTAAACTGTTCACGTCATCGTGTAAAGTCAACGTTACTGTGTCAGTAAATAAAAATAAAATAGTACAATCATAGCATCCGTGGTTCTAAGAATTGCTTTTACTCAAACATAAGTGAAGACTGCACTTAGAGATCTCTGATCATATATTTCCTGGAAATGGTGGAAAATAAAAATGTAAAGTAAAATAATAAATAATAATAATAATAATGAATTTGCTTTCCGGATAATATTGTTTGAATTGTGAGGTACATAAATGGATAAACATTAACATGTGGGGTGTGTGTGTGTGTGTGTGTGTTCCCCCCTAATTTCTCAGAGACCTCAGTGACCCAGTTAGGGGCAATGTAACCTCAATGTTTTGGTTGTCAGAGAAAAAAAAATTAGGTCAACAGCAGGACGCTATTCAAAACCAACAACCCACGTACCGCCCAGGGTCATTAGGCAATTGGCTGGGTGGAGGTTGGGAGGTCTTTAAAAAGGGTCATGAGACAAACAAACATCAAAACAGCTCAGCTAACAACTCTCAAATCTTAAACAGTAACATGGACAATATGGCCTAGAAAATACAGAACCATTCAAAAGACGGACACAGAGAAAAATAAATAAATCTGATTAACTTTACAAACTACTTACTCAGAACACACAACTGATGAAGAAATGTGAGGTAGGTTACACTTAGTCATATAGAGTAAAGCCAAAAAAACCCAGGAAGGAATTCCCCACTAACAACAAAAGTGCAGTATGAGACGTACCTGCGTGAGAGTTCCAGAGCCGCCACATCCTCATTATCCAGATGGGACTCTCCTAGCAGACAGAGGAAAAGATGCTGTCAAGGACTAGTCAGAATAAATCTGTTACGGATGGCTGCTCTTTTGTGTTCGACTCTCTCTGCTGGTGACTCTCTTTGTTAAAGCATCAAGACATTTCTGCACAATAGATGAGTACTGTTTTCATATAGTACCTCAGTGCCTTTATACTTGATCTCAATATTTAATAAAGTTTGAGAGCCTAACTTTATTCTTTAATTGCATGTGTGCTGGCTAGGGTTTTATATATGTTTTGGCACAGTACTGTACCATAAACCAATAATTAACTGCATTTGTCCAGTGTGCTTCTGCTGAGCGCTATTTCTCAGACAACGACTGCAATTACGATCGAGGCAGCAGCTACCTTTGTCCAGCCGTCCCTCCAGCCTGTCCAGAATGCCCAGGCTCTTGTCCAGCTGGTCTTTGACCACCTCCCCCATGTAGTAATCTACTTCGCTGGCCTGCAGCAGCTCCTTGAAGGCCTTGCTCAGCTCCTCCAGCTGCCGACGGTGCAGGGCGCCCAGCCTACGGCTCTCCTTGATCTGCTGCCTCAGTTGTGACAGCTCCCTGGCCTGCGACTGCACCAGGGAGTCCAGTCTATGGAGAAGACAGAATGAGGGCAAGCGGGGGTGGGGTGGAAGTCGACAGCATGAGTCAAAATTTGATTTCAAAATGACAGTGCAGCTTTCACTCACTGTAAAAATAGTATAATATTGATAATGCACTGAAAAAGAATGTTGACCTAGCAGGTGATGTAGAGCGGCTGTGGGTCTGCTGCAGCTGTTCACTCCCGCTTCTGTTCAGTGTCCTCTCACTTTCCAGTTCCATATTCAGATGGCTGGTTTTTTCCTTCATCGCCTGGTTCTCCCTTAGCTGCCCTGTTCTGTTGCTCCTATCTTGGCTATGGTCCTCTCTCTGTGTTCCCTCTTGATCCCTGGCAGATGAGGGATCAGAGGTGTTGGCAACTAGGTCACTGGAGAGAGAGTTCCTCCGCAGAAGACTTTGCATTTGGAGGATGAGTTTGGTCTGGTTTTCCAGCTGGACCTTCAGCTCTCTGACTTGTCCCTGAAGCTGGAGAGGGTCCTCAGAAACACCGTACTCATCATAGACCTGCAGGCTTTTCAGACTGACCTGAAAACAGACAGGAGAGGATTTTCACTTAATGTAACAAAAGAAAAGGATGAGGACAAATGTAATGCTATGTCAGGTAACGTATTGCTGGGGTTGCTGGAATGTAAACTTCCTCAGATAAAATAAAGAGCAGGACAGAGCTGCTAACGTTAGCCTACTCTCTGATACATTAGTGGCATTCAGGGCAGTGGGGAACTACTACTGCTTGTCATGAACAGGGATTTCCTTTTCTTTAAACATAACCCATAACCCTACATACTATAAGCTAGTTAGCCGGACATGCAATCGAATGCAGTGTATGTTAGAGTAGACAAACACACTGTTTAATGCATTTCTTATATTTTTGCTCATGTGTTTGCATTTTTGAAAGGCTAAAAAAAAATGAGACACCACCCTCAAAACCCTTTAAATATCGAGTATCTCTCTTACTACAACTCTGTGCAATGCTCAACATATGGAGAAATCCAAAGCTTGACAGACTTGCTGTGCCTAGTTACAGTTGCTAAGGATGTTTAGGGGAGGGGTATAGCAAAGAGTAAGCTGAATACCTTGGCTGAGCTGAGTGCTGGGGAACTGGGGTACGGGGTACTGGAGGTTGAGTCCAGGTTTTCAGTAGAGGAGAAGTTGGCCTGCTCGTGTTTCAGCAGGGAAGGCAGGCTAGAGGCACTGCACCTAGGGTTCCCACCAACCTCTAGATCTGGCAACACAAGGGACGCAGAAACAATCAACTAAGGAACAGGAAAACGTCACAAGTTGTGGAAAACAAATGGTGATAGTGCCATGTGAGGAAATAAATCAATTGAGATACAGCTGGACTGTGAAATAAGACCAGAAATAAAAGTGAATGGTTAATGAGGGCTCAAAAGACATTCCCAAACTTCAGAGTGGAAACATGCAAGAATTCGATAGCCCATTCAAATTTGGGAATAGCGCAGAGAAATACCAGGTTAAAACCAGAGTGTGTGTTTATGAAACCCAAACAGAAAACATTTCCCAAGGTAAAAGACAGTGTGTTACAGTTGCCCTTGTTCACTCCTCATGCAAACATATAGAGAGAATCTATCCACATTTGAGATTAGTGTCCACTCAGCAGACAGACATGCAATGTCTGTCTAAAAGCCGTCTACCTGTGCTACTGCTCTCTTCCCTATCGTTCTCACTCTTGGCACTTGTTTCGTAACCCAGGTCCTGCAAATCCACCTGCACGCCTTTGTCATCCTGCTCCAGAGCTGGCATTGGAGGCAATATATGTTTGGTTAGGAAGAAATCATTTAATGTTTACAGAATCTTGTCTCTCTCCTGCATAGTGTTCCTGATCAATATGGATTAACAAAAGGGTTTAACTTTACACATACATGCCTTTGCAGAACCAACACAATTATATTTCAATTTTTAATTGTTCATGCAAAATTCAAATACCTGTAGCAAAGAAGCGGACAGCTCAGCATGTGTTATCTTACCTTTCAGTGCAGTTTCAGGTGAGGGTGTCTTGGTAAGAGCAGTGGCCAGTTTCTCTTCCAGGTTCTTACATGCTTTCTTCTTCTCCCTCAGGGCCTTATGGAGAGTCTCCAGTTGAAGATGGACAATCGGTGGTAATCCCCTGGGATCCTGCACTGTCCTGTGGACCTCGCTCTCTTCTCTACGGCCCCTCTCTTCTAGGAAAGCCTGGGGTTCAGAGATCCTCTGTGAGTGTTCACTGAAGACCTTGTACAGGCGGCAGAGGTTGTTATGGAGCTCTTGGTAAAGTTGTCCTTTGGTTCCAGAGGAAGCAGTGGACCGATTCCCGCTGGATGGCTGTGTAGGTTCTCCCAGTTCCTTCCTCTCTTGCAGGGCTCTTTGTAGTTTGTCTAAGTTCATCTGCAGGTCAGGGCTGGTCTGTGATAATCTACCAGAAGCCAAGGAGCTGGTATTTGTACAGTGTGCTGCAAGAGAGGCAACGGCAGACTCTGCTGCAGAAAGGCAGTTCAGCAGAACTTTGGTCATCTCCTGATTTAAACTGACATTGTCAGAACTTCCCATTTCCCATTGGTGTTCCTTTAGCTCCTTCTCCTTAACTGATTCTGTAACTAATTGCCTCGGACATTTACCATTCTGGTCAGCACTGTTACTCTTGCAGCCATGTTGAGCAGCAGCATCTGCAGCTCTAAGTTTTTCCTGCAGCTCTGCATTAAGCCTATTCTGCTCCCACAGTGCCTCCTGCAAAGAGTCTGCATGTCGTTGCAACTCCTGCATAGAGTCCTCTGTGCTTCGTAAAACACCTCTCGGGCACTGTCTATTTGAAGATGCGTTCACCTGCTGCAAGGCCGTCTCTATCTTCAAGCATAAATCACTATTTTCTGGATTCTTTTCTTGGCTGTCCGGGGAGGTAATGGCTTTCTCTGCCATGCTCAGAAGCTCTATAAGCTGGTTGTTGAGCTCCTCCTTCTCCTGTAGTGCTTTTTGCAGCTCAATGCATCTGCCGTGGAGGGCGGCATCTGAACCCACAGAGCCAGAACCTGTACACGAACTGGTGCCAAATCCTCCCTGGCTGTCCAGACTGCAGGCAGTCAGGTAAGCGATGGTGGATTCTGCAGCCTGTAAGGCCTCCACGTATTGGCGATTGAGACGGTCCTTTTCCTGGACCTGAGTGTGGAGCTCTTCCCAATCCGCTAGCTGCTCGCTTAGCTTGTGGATCAGGGCCTCTTTCTCCTGACACTCCTGGTGGAGAAGCTCCAGCTGAGTGAAAAGAGCAGAGTCTGCCTGGGTGTGATCCAGTGTCGCTCTGGCTTCAGATCCCTTGTCCGACCCTACTGGACTGCTGCTACGATGTTCATATCGGAGTGTGGACGAAGGGGAAGTGCTGTGCTGGGGTGACATTGGGGAGTCGGAGTCTGCACGTCGTTGCTGGTCAGACCCATATACATCATCCATGTGAAAGTGCTGAAGTGCATCAGTTTTCAGATGATCAGAGCTCACACACTGCCTGCTGCTGCTGCTAGCCTCCACTCTCAGCCTCACAGGGACCGGGAGGCGAGATTTCACACCAGCCTGCAATTGAAACAAATGGAACAGATGTTAAAAACATTAAGTGTTAGACTTCATGCAGAAAGCAATGGGGTGTTTCTTTACACTCTTACCATAATACAAAACTTACCCCATGTCTAGTGGCATGCTGCTTTACACCCTTGATGTGTGACTCGTCTTCAGTTTGTGAACTCTCCATACCTTCTGTGGTGCTGACTATTAGCTCAGTGGTGACAGGGCTCGCCCCATCTGACACCTCCTTCGACACATTCATGACCTTAGAGTAACCCTTTGACTCGGCCTGCAGAGTTTCCACACTCTGTCTCAATTCAGCCTGTCCATCACTGCTGTTGCCTGAGGCGTCGCTGCTCTCTCTCTCTTTACACTCAGTAGATTTTTGTTCTTTCATGAGACCCCGCAGCTCCACATTTTCAGATCGAAGTCTGAGCAGCTCCTCTCTGCAATAAGGGAAATTTGATTAGTTTACCGTTCTGGCAACTGACTTTTAAGTTAGAGTGAAATTAAGAAGTAGAATCTGGACACTGCTGAAGAAAAGACCTACCTAAGGCGCGAGACTGATGGGGCCCCACATACAGTCAGTAGTGATTTAAGTGCCATTACTTGTGTGTTCCACTCTCTAGAATCTTTGTCTCTAGTGTCCAAGGTGTCGTTGCCAGACTGAGCATGCTCTCTACTCTGGCCAAGGCCACTGCCCACGCTCATATCAACCAACAGCTTTCCAGACACCATCTAAAAAGGGATAGTTTAGAAGTTAAGTTACATAAAAACATTAAATTTTGCCTTAAAATATTTCAAAAGCTCTTCAAAATTTTATAAACGATGATCTATTCCATACCTGTCCTATGATGTCTGTCTGACTCTCTTTATCCTGACCAGAGCGATGCGTCCTCTTACTGTGAGCCACAGGCTGCATCTCCTGCGTCTTCTCAAGCTGCTAGAGTAATGGGATGGGAGGCGAGTATGACACACATGGCTCGGTAAAAGAAAACTTAATGAGGAAACAGAATCCATAAAACACTGCACAGCAACAGCAGAATGGTATGACGTGTCTAATGTGGCATGGCGGAGAGAGACCATTTCATGGGACACAGAGATAAAAAAAAAAAAAACAGGGACTGATTAGGAAAGGTGAAGGAGAAAAAGAGGGTATCTTCTACTACAGACAAGAAGCAAACTTGTTAGAGAAATAAAACATACAGTACCATAGAGGAAAGAGACATTAGCAACAGGCTAGACAGAGCAAAGGTTTAGATATAGGTTCAAGGGTTAGAAAGGAG
The DNA here is from genome assembly GCA_011952105.1 of Coreoperca whiteheadi. Classification (NCBI taxonomy): domain Eukaryota; kingdom Metazoa; phylum Chordata; class Actinopteri; order Centrarchiformes; family Sinipercidae; genus Coreoperca; species Coreoperca whiteheadi. The sequence continues at coordinate 19,640,322 of CM022482.1, read as the reverse complement.
CTACTAAAGGTGGATGTTAGACAATGACTCAGACATGATTTATTAAGTATTTGGAAAATGTGGACATACTGTACAAACATTTGCTGATAAATGACAGAAAGGTTTAGGAAATACACTTTGATGCCCCAACTTCAAGTACAAATTCATCCATTTGCTGCTGTCTTTTGTGGCCTCTAACCTGTTTCCAGGGACTAGTGCTGGCCACGTCGTTGTCTTCTTTGTCATAAACGCCATGCTCTGACGTCTCCAATAGTGACAGCCGGTTCTGCAGCTCGTTGTTTAAAGTCTGCAGTCTGCTGACACAATCCTGCAGCTCCACCACCTATGGGCCAGAAGGACTAGTTTTTATCTATTTGCATGATTGTCATCCTCTTTTACGTATTTGGGTGATATGTCTTACCAACTTATTAAAGTCTACTGTTATATTCATTAGATAGAGACAATGCTTTTTTCCAAAACATATTTAGTTTTAAAAAGGAATTCACCTTGTGCCTGAGCTCCTGTGCAGAGAGTAGCGACAAGCTGTCATCTGGCCCCTCTCCCACACAGATACTCATGTAGGAAGTCTGATCTCCAATGAAACTCAAAGTGTCACCTGAAAAAACATTAGTCACACATGTAACAAAAAGACTCCGATCTACCCTGGAATAAGACATCAGGTGTTTTTTTTTTTCTACTCTTACCACCATCATTGGCCCCACCAACCCCTCCTCCACGGTTCTGTATGGCTCCTAAGCGAGCCTGCAGAGAAGCATTCCACCGCTGTGCATCTTCTAGCTGATGTCTCATGCTCTCCAGTTCTTTAGGATCAATCAGGCCCATAGCTAAACAGACACACAGAGGGTTACACACAGCCATGTCTTTGGTGTGACAGGAAAGTACATTTCTGTGTCGGTTAGTGTACTACTGTCAGAATGTCATTCATTAGTAAAGACTTTGTGTGACTTTATGTGAAAGAGGTCATTAAGATGTTGTATACTGCAGCTATTTTTCAAAACTATAAAAACACTGGCGTCATATGCATAGACTCTCCAAGAGAAACAGATTTTATATAGGATGAGATGAAGCTCTGGAGAAAAATAAGAGACCAAATTGAAAATTGAAATTCATAGATAGTAATCTGTGTAAAATCTAGCGTTTGATCATTTAAATAGGGACTAAATTTAATTCAATTTCAAACTAAACAAAAAAATTCACATGAAGCATTCATTTTCAGAAAGTAAAAACTGGTCCAAATACTAAAAATGCATAATTCTTCTGGACATCTATCTATCTATATAGCAGATAATTGTTTATTAATATAGTTGTTGACAACTTTAGTTCCTCCTGTGGGCACCCAATAGTGAAGGCTGGCATATAACAGATAATGATAATATAGTAAAACACAGTTGTAATAATTTGAAATATGTCTTCATAGGAAAAGTTATTCTTGTTGACAAATTCTGTACATTAACACACACTAATGTCCTTATAGGTGCATACATCTACATCATAGTGTGTTATAAACCATTTATTAAATGCTTGTATACTGCTTATAAATGCTAAATAGGGGGACTTGAAGTAAAGTGTTATCATGTTTACAAATAATAAACTATGCTTGTGTTTGTGTACATGTAGCATGCACACACAGTGTTTATTATAATGATTTTATAACCAAAACAAGAAATCTGGAAACTGAATCGGTGGAAATTACTGTAGCTACATCTATCGGATTCAGAGTAAATGGAATCAATGGGCCTGTTACTTACAGCTGACCTATTTAAACACCTAGCTCTCTTTAGAGCGGGGCGGAGGATGAGCATGCATGCACACGCGTGTTGATAGAGACTGAAGTAATTTGGCTTAAACGACTACTGAGCGTTCAGCGACACGTTCATTCAGTCTCAAGGCTGCACCCTGATGTCACAAGACATCTGAAGGACTAACTGCGCTAAATTACATTAAGTATGTGATTTCATAAAATAATAAAGTTAAGACTAGGAGCTACTCTACAGTAGGATACCATGTGATTCTATAGCAGTATAACAACCTTTAATAGCTTTCCTAAAGTAGTTATATAATGACATGCTTATGCAGTGAAATCTAACTCATATGACAGATGGTTGGATTAATAACCAGAGGGGCAATAGAGAGGTGATGCAGTCAACAGACAACCAAATGTTTTAATGGGACAGTCAAAACAAGCAGACAGCATGTTCAAAGTGAGAGACAGGAAGACCGGCCAACAGCAGACTTTATTCGCTTATTCAAGAACAGAAAAACTGAGAAACAGGGTGGATGAGTGTGAAGCTATTAGCCTATTACATTTAAAGAGTGACAGAGAAAACAGGTAGCAACTCTACTATGGACAAAACATGCAGATGAGGAGGTGATGATGAAAAGAACAATAAACAGAAAAATGCACAAAGATGAGGAAGGACCAGGTGTGCATGCTGAATAAAGTGACACATAAAAAGGGGATGTGAGATTGTCAGCAGGAGATATTATTGGAGTAAACACACAGGACAAAGAAGACAGGTGTGTTTGTGTATGTGTGTTTTTCCTAGTAGCTATAGATATACGTCTCCCTGAGCTATAGTTTCCTAACTCTTCTAACAACTTTATGGATAAACACACTCTTATTTTTCAGTTCCCAACGTCAGTTACCACCCAGTGTGTTTGCACTGCACCTTCTCTGAGTTTGGCTCTGTGTATCTCTCTCTCCAAATCGTCCCTTAGCTCCTTATTAGTTTTGATGCTCTCCTCTAGCTGCTGCCTGAGGAGCTGCACTGCTGTCAGCTCCAGCTGCAGAGCATGTAGACGCTGGGCACTGCAAAACACACGTGCATATACAGAGTAAGGTTTAGTCATCAAAAATGTCAAATCTTTTTGCATTTTTTCTAATCGCAATGCTTTTATTTGTTACAATGACCATTCTCCTTACCTATCCTGCTCCTTTACAGTCCTGACCAGGCTGGAGTAGAGCTGTTGTTCGGCTCTCAGGGCTTTGTTCAGAGCATCATGCTCCTGTTGCAATGCTATGAGGTTGGGCAAAGCCTTAAGGGAGACAGAAAATTAAAAGGCAACTGTCTTAATGTCAAAGCATTAAGTATAAACTATGTTGGTTTCTGGTTTTTCCATTCAGGAGAAAAGTTGGTAAAGTTTTTAGTTTACTTCTTGCTGACTGTCTCCACCAATCATGGTTCTCTCTCTCTGAGGGAGCCCGGGGAGTCTCTCCATTCCAGTGCCAATAACCTGATCCTGGGTATGATCAGCCCGACTGTCCCCTCTCTGGTCGAGGCGCTGGTGGAGAACCTGCCAAGAGACATGAACAAAACATGAGAACTGCTGGAGAAGAGGCCACTGACTTTAAATGCAATCAGAGGAAAACCTCCTTATTCAAAGCTCCTGTGTGTTTCATTGAGTGACAAGAGTTTGAATCTGCGAATGGGGGAATCCCTACGTTGATAATCTCATCCTTGGTCGTCAGAGTGGCAGTCAGGGACTCAATATGAGCAGCCTGACCTTCATTACGACCCTCCAGCTCAGATAGCAATGACTGTAGCTCTGCCAAAGAAATCTGGATATCAAGAAAATAAAAGTATGGGATTACATAAAAATACACTTGTTAGCAAGTTTCCTGATTATGGACAAATACTTTTAAAACTGACCTTCAGTTCGTTCTCCCTCTTCAATGCTTTGTTCAGTGCTTCCGTTTTCTGTGCTAGCTCCTTCTTTAGGACGACAACTGTCTTCTTGGAGAGAGGAATGTTCTCCACATTATCCTCGCTGTTCCTCCTGGACAGCTCAGCTTCAGTGCAGAGAAAATAGAATCGAAACGTAGGGCCGACATGTACGCTTAACTTATAAATATCCAGTGAGACGATCTAGAAGGTCTAAAGGCCTTACCTTCTCTCTCGTCCAACTTCTCCTGCATGATCTGGATAGTTTGTCTGAGCTCCAACACATGATCCGGCTCCTCCTTCTGCCTCATCTCTGCCAGAAACTGGTCCCTCTCCTGACCACGCTGCAGAAGCTTCTGCAAAATTACAACAATAACAACACAGCCATGTACAACTGATAAACTTTGTCCAGAAATCAAAGATTATCAAATAGGCCACCAAGTCATTTGAAGTCAGAATGATGGAGATGATGGAGTATTGTTATTAGTGTTATTCTCCTTGGGAGTTTTGTTTCCTCTCCTTGTTAGGGTTCTAAGTCAAGCATATTTTACAGCTGAGTAACTGTGTTGTATCCCAGAGGAACTTACGTTGATGAGGCTCTCTTTTTCAGCAAGCAGGGCTTTGAGCTCTGCAGTCTCTAAACAACCCTCCTGGGCTTTTGTGGAGCTCTGCTTCTCAGTAGTGGCAAGCTGCTGCTGCCTATCAGACAGCTGCTTCCTCAGTTGCTGAATCTCTTGAGCACGCTCAGACAGCATGCGGTTGTAGTGCTCTGCAGACTCCTGGGGAAAAAGAAAGAACGGATGAAGGTAATGAGAGTTAGTGATGTTGGCCCACATTCTGTACATACAAATGCCTTTTTGTAGCTCTGTTAATGTAAATACAATGCACATCGTACGTCTGTATGTGTAAAATTACAGTTCTGAAACTGTAAAGAATTTGTAATTCATTTTAACTTAATGCACAAAATACATTTTTGTTCCTGTATGCATGCTGTAATTCATTTTTCTAAATATATTTTAATCCATATGTTCATACTTAATTTTCTAATTTGCATGTTACTTTATTTTTTTATTGCTATTATGTTTTCTTTGGTATATTCTATCACTATTTGTTGTACAAAGACTAAGTTTCCCTGAACTCATCCTGAAACAAATGAAAATGTTTTTATAATTAAATATTGACCTTGAGGAGCTGGTCCTTGCTGCTGATTGTAGCCAACAGTCCTTCCACAGCACTCTCATTGTCAGCAACCAGACTTTCCCTGGCCTTCACAGCCTCAGCCAACATAGCCTCCGTGACCTTTAACCTCTGGCCCATCTGTTCAGCGAGGTCACGTGCATGAGTCTGCGACTGGCTCAGCATTGATTTGGCCATTTCCTACAAACAAAGTTTGAGTTAGAAAAATCCAAAACTACAACACAGAAACATCTATAAATAAAGTGTTTGTATATGTAAACCTCTCAGGGAATAATGGTGAATAAACACAATGAACATGGCTGAAAATACAGCAGAGAGTGTGTGAATGTGACTCTCTTTGTTAACTAACCTCCATATCCTTTGTCTTGCCCTCCAGGGAGAGCTGTAGCTGGCTGATGATGGAGTTCTTCTCTCTCAGTGATCTGTTCAGGTTATCTTCTACATCTTGCTTGGCTCTCTGGAGGTTCTTTAGTGTGTTTGCAAGATGCTGCAGCTCCATATCCTTCTCCTTGATCAGACTGTCAAAACTCTGGAAGGAGAGAAATGAGCAGACAGATGCATCGGACTGAAGTCCACTCTCCCAAAAAATATTTCATCACTGATTACTGGAAAACGCAAATTGGCCTTAGTTTCTGATATTATTTCCCAATCAAACTTGGTCATAGCTTCTTACATTGATGGTTTCCTCATTGTGAGAGAGCAAGTTATTGAGCCTATCCAGGTCTCTTTCCTTCTCCCTAAGAGACAGCTGCAGTTGGTGTATCTCATTGTCTTTCTCCTCAATGGCAGCAAACTTTTCATCCAGTGCTTGCTGTGAGAGAGCAAACAGAAGAATGTCAGAATCAAATTATAATCCCTGTGGTGAGAAGATTACACAGAAGGAATGCGCACCTCTAGAGCCCTCTCCTTTTCTTTCAGCCTTTGCCGCAGCTTGGAAAGCACATTATCATTTCCTCCTGGGCTTTTGCTTTGCTCAAAGTCTCTGACCATGTTAATGTACTCCTGATGAACACAGAGAAAAAGAATGTAAAAAACCAACTATCTGAAAACATTCAATGGCAGATTTTCCAATGTGCACAAAAAATTGCATGTTTTGGTCTAGAATCTGTCTGTATATGTTCAATGCTAGCGTGTCACCTGTAGCTGCTGCTCTTTATCGGCAAGAGTGGATGTGAGCCGCTGGATGGTGACCTCATGGGCCTGCAGTTTTCTTTTGGTCTGATCCAGCAGTTCCTGGTACTGCTGCTCCAGAGCACTCTCCCTGTCCCCAATCTCACCACTCAGCTTTTTGAGCTGATTGTTCAGATCCTGGGGAGGGGGGGGAATGATAATACTGTCACACAAAGGTATATATTTGAACGGTGAAAGAAAACAAAAAAAGATTATTCAAAATGCCTGGTGGCTTTGTTCTGAAAAAATTGAATAAAGTTTTATTTGAAAATATTTACTCGACAACCACAGCTGTCTTACATTCAGGGCCTTGTCTCCCTTCTTCTTCTGCTGTTGCAGGTCCTCCAGTTCCACCTCTAGCTGGTCCTTTGCCTGCTGCAAGTCAGCCAGCTCTTGCTCCTTCCTGTCCAGGGCACGTTGCAGCTTTTGGGCTTCAAGCACCTTGGCATGGTGTTCCCCCTGGAGTTGGGCCAGCTCTGTTTGCTTTTCCATTAATAGATTTTGGTGCTCCTCTACTCCCTGAGGGATATATGCAAGAAATGTTTCTCTTTACAGAGGCTGTAATGTGTATTGGTCAATGAGATGGAGATTTAAATAAAAACACTCCCTTCGCTTTACTGTTTCTTTAGCATTCTATGAGATACTCACCTCTAAGTAATATAACGTGTGAATGTACAAGCACACACAGAGCAAGGAGCCATTAACATTATCATATACAATCAAGGGTAGGCTCTTTTAAAGTTTGGCTCTATAATAGGTGCAGGACTTGCCTGGTATTTCTGCAGTTGGGCTTTATGGGCTGCCTCTCTAGCCTTGGCCAAAGCATCATCCCTGTCCTCAATCTCATGACACAGTTCTGCAATCTGTGCAATACACAGAGTAAGACAGACAGATTGGTGTTAGAGCATTGCATAATACAGAATAGTGAGAGCACAGACAGGCGAAGTCTTGTCACAGTTAACAACAACTGTGATGATCCCCACAACAAATACAATTATTTAATAATAGTATGAACCTTACCTCTTTTTCCTTTTCTCTGAGGACCTGGGTAAGCCCCTGGATTGTTTTGTCTCGCTTCAGAGCATTTTTCTTCTCAGAGTTTAGTTCATTCTCCTTCTCCTCCAACATCGCTAACGTGTTCTGTTTACATAAAGAAGTAATCTTTAACAAGGAAACTTCTCAATCTAATTCCAAAATATTTAATAGTGTAGAATGTTGTCTCCATGTACCTTGTTTTGATTCTGGGTATCCTCCAATGTTTTAGTCAGGTTGTCATTGGTTCTTTTTTCCTGGGTGAGCTCTTCAGTCAGCAGCTTATTGCAGGACTCCAATCGGCTAACCTCACTGTGCTTCTAAGCAAATCCAGATAACAGACAAAAAAGAAAAGGGAAAAAATTTATTAATACTAGCAATTTTAAGCATCAAAGCTGTTGTCTGTGACAGCTCATTACCGGTGCTAGAGCGTTTTGCCCAGCTAAGATTACTGAAAAGAACTACCTTCACTCTGACAGGAGTGTATTCATCATCAAATTCCTCTGTAAGATCATGCAGAGACGTCCATTCTGCCTCTCTGTGTCTGCGCTTGGCTCGGGGATTGTAAGGGCCACTATTTAACCTCTTCAGGACAGGGATGTGGCTCCCTGGAGGTACAGAGACTTTCTGCTTGGAAATGCAGCGCAGGAGCTGGATCAGGTCAGAGATCACAGAAGGCTGACTTGAGGAGCTGCAGAGCAACGCTCTGGCCTGAACCTTTCCTTCTGGGTCATCAGTGGCACCATGTCTGGCAACAAACACCTTGGCCTCTCTGAGTTTTAGTTTAGTTGGAGGGTCTGGAGGTGTGTCTGAGGAAAAGTCTCTATTGAGAGACTGCAGGGAAGTGGATCGGCCTTTGAATCCAGGTCTAGGAAGTATGCCCTTACGGTGGACCAGGTCAAGGTACATGCTCTGCAAACAGTGGCGCGTGCCTCGGACACCAAAGCATTTCATAGAGCCATCGAGCCCTGCCGCTGATCCCAGCCTGCTGCCCCTGGGGCCTGAGCGCCCTGGGAATGCCCCTTTGCTAACAATTTGATCCAGACTCACACACCTTTTCATACGATTCTCCATGAGACCACTTCCACTCTCCCTGAACTGCTGTCCTTCAGAGGCCAGAAGACAAACAGCCTCATCATCAGGACTGCCCACCCCAGAGGACCTGAGTAGAGTCTTACAGCTGGTGCTCTCACAGCCACTCTTGTCCAGGCTTGGGTTGTTTTTTTTATAGATGTGGACGATGCACTGGATCAGGTGGTCTTTCTCTGTCTGCAGCTTCTGGATCCTACCATTGTGTTCATCCTGCAACTGGCTGATGTTAACATCACATTGTACGACCTTCTCTAACTGGAACACACATTTCCCACAAAGGAACTCTCCACGACCATCACGGGTCACCTCCCAGCCAAGCACATGGGACAAGACGACTTGTAGCTTCCTCTTTTCTGATGAGCTGAAGATCCAGCGACACTGGCTTCCCACCGCACGAACACCGCATATACGACATGGGTCCCTCATGGCACCTTAGATCTTTAGATTCCAGACTCACCCTCTTAAAACAAGTCCAAAAAGCCACTCATTGACACATAAACTCGCCAGTAGCCTAATGGTCATCAGCCTGCCAAGCAATGAATAGGCATCTATCATTTTCTCCCACTGCATCAGCAAGAGAAGCACAGAGGAGAATGACTGAGTGCAGAGCACTATAAGCCCTAAGCCTTTGATAATCCCTGCTCCCGCCTCTATTCCACTCTCCCCCACACTTTCAATCAGATCAAATCCTCTAGGACTGCTGCAGTGATCTGTGTTATACTCAGTGCCAGACCATTTCTACAAAACTTCCTCTCAGATGCCCTGATAGGGATATCAGGTATGAAGGTCGGCCCCATTCAGATGCTTCTCCAGAAGACAGGTGAAGATGGTAGCCGCCGACCACACCTACAGAGTCCATCCTGCCTGGAAGTACATTTAAAAGTCCACATTAAGATTAGAGGAGGTGTTTTTCTGGCAATCGTTGTTGTAAGACATTCCATTACAACTCTATCCTGGAGAGGCCACTCAAAGTCCTGTCATGCCCCAAAAGCATCCCTGGTAGACCGGGATCAATGATGTCCACAATCGTTGAAAGTTCTTCTCAATAATACATTAATTTGTTTACCCAGATCTGACACTGGCAGGTTAAACCATTTTCTTTCTTTTTTTTAACCACTTTAATAAAGAAGGATGGACATAAATAACTTTCAGAGGAACTGCCTCCAGACAGCATGGTAATCCAGTCTTAACACCATGACCTGAGTCCAGACGTCAAGGCCTGTGAGGAAACCATGGACACTTCCCAACTAACAGCTTTCTACTCTGAACGTCAACAACACAGTACTTCACCAATAGCCCACATAATGATTTGATGACCACTTTCAAACTGCATTGCATTCTCTCCATACAATGGACTTTTCTAAAGTGACAAACCATAAGCTATCTCAGATATTTAACAACCATCCATGACACATTAAAATACATCATATCAGTCCAATCAACATGGTTCACATTTAATGTTAAGGATGTGTCATTAGCCTGGCATCTCCAGACTATTTCACAAACGCAATTAGTCTGAAACCTGTCAGTTCACTTTCGATTTCCAAGCAGTGTTATCAACAGCAACGAAATGTGACGTAGCGCTGAGCGACACATGCTAGCTGGGGTGGTGCTTGGTCCATTTTCAAGCGTGAAAAAAAATGGCGGCCTGGTTTTCGAGAAATCATTTGAGGCAAGAAATAGGCAATACAGTAACAGAATCTTGATTGATATTTGATCAGCCCTGCCTACTTTGACAGTGTGATCTGAATTTCGTGAGCCTGGTGCATTGCGCTCGACGCACCTGCAGACTGGACGCAGGCCCCAGACCTACAACCAATCAGAGCAGCGAAACGTGTGACCTTTCAAATTTGGACTGGTGATGCTCCTCTGTCAGTCATCATTATCAGTCCCGCCCATATTAGATAAACAGTTGTGATTGGCCCAACCAGCCCCAGTATGGGTGGAAATATGTCTGAATGGGAGGGAGGCAAAACATATCTGCCAGAGCAAATGAAACATGAGCTTGGGAGATTTGTCTGGTTCCTTGTCTTATGTATCATAATATTCAGCCCCCAAACCCACAGAATGTAAAACCATATTGGTGGTATAGAGAATATAGATAAGAGAATCATTTCCAGAAAAATCCTCTAATAGAGGCTTACTATCATTTAAAGGGTTATGGGAAATTGAGAGATTACTCCATAGGTTACAAACCTATCCAATCTAATGTCAGGCATAAAAAGGGATGATCAAGGATCACCAGTAGTGACTTTTCCAAAGTCCCTCCTTCACCAGATATTAATAATGATGCAAGCTTCCTATTGTGAAACAAACATTAGACAACCCATTAAAGCCCTAAGATTACCACAACAAACAAAGAGTACTCAGCCTCTTTACTGAAGCAGGCAACAAAAATAAAACTGTACCAGGAGGCACACAGAGGAAAAAAGCAAAGCCATAAAATATGCCAAAGTACATTTCCTGTGGTTCAACAGAACAACATAGACAATCCTCTGACGTCTACAGTGCCTGCTTTGTGCACACAGCAAAGAACACAGCCCGTGTGCATGGATATGAATGTTTTGACACATTAATGCAGTTAAAGGAGTTAGCTTTTGGTTTGAGGCAAGACTATTGCTAGAAACAGAATATGAAAGAATGACATAACATTGATTGACATAAAAAGGTATCCCGCTGGGCAAGACAAAAACAACAAAAGACATCAGAAACATGGATAGTGGTCAGCCAGAAGTCATTTTCAATGTGCAGTAGTAATTTTATGGCACATCACAAAGAGATTTTGGGGGGAAATCAACATAAAACCAACCTGATGGTCTGGCGTTGTTTGGTCCTCTTCTCTATGTAGCTTGTCCCTCAGTGCCTGGAAAACAGACAGTCAAAGGTCACTCAAATATCTTTTCTATTGCAATTAATGCTGAAACTAAGTTTCAGTTATTTTGTGGCTGGCAATAGTGGCAATAAATGAATATACTGTATGCACTCTCAAAACATGGAAACAAATTACATTTTGTAACTCTTGTTAAAATCATTAATATCAATCAATTTATAAGTTTTGGTGTCATTACAGAGGGAAATCTCCTAAATGATATATCTTTAGCAACATATGAAAGTCATACCTCAAGTTCCTGATCTTTCTTGGCTATGAGATCAGATAGCTTTTTAACACAGTCAGCTGATGGTGCATCTGTTGCTTGGTCTGCACTTTTCTTCTGATGGATCACAGCTTCCTGGTTCTTTAAAGTGATCTCGAGTTGCTCAATAATACTGGTGTGAGCAAAAAAACAAACAAACATTAGAACCACTTAGATCGTAATACAGAGAAAGTAAAACAAAAAACATATGAATGTATCTGTGCTTATCTCTTGTGTCCCTACTTGTCTTTCTCCTGCAGGGCCAGCTGCAGGTCTTGGACTGGGCTGGGGACAGGGGTGAAAGTGCTCGGTGGACCCAGGGCTTGGAGCTGTTTCTCCATGTTAATATTCTTAAGCTTCTCCTGCTCAGCAATGGAGGCCATATTCTCAACCTCTGCCTCTGCCGTTCGCAGACACTGACATGAGGTAAAAAGGCCAAGTGAGACAACTGCCAAAACAATTATTATCAATCCAATGCTAATTGTTTTCACTGTCCAACACTGGATAACGTTTTACTGTCCTGCATACTGGATAACTAGGGTCTTATATCCGAACAATTTGGACAAATCTTTCCTCTGGCGATTTTGTTCACCAACAAAAGTGAACATAAGACTAAGGAGTGGGGTTCAATTCAATGACAAATGTAAGTGAAACTAACAATGAACATGAACACAATTTGGTTAATATGACCATTCAAACAATCTAAAGACAGGAAACTGGGTTACCGTGATTTTTGAGAGCAAGAGATAGCACTTCATTGGGGAAGAAACAAAAAAATGACTGCCCCTGTGGCAAGTAACGTGTGTTTGGAAAGTAACTTTAAAATAAGAAATCTAGTGTATAATAGGATGAAATCATTTTTTGACTCACCTGTTCAAGGTGAGCAATCCTCTTGTTGAATGCGTCCCGAAGTGCATCCATCTCTCTCTGAGCTTGCTCTCTCAAACGCTGGGGTTCTCCTGATTCTCGACCAGCCAGACTCTCCAACGCTTTCCTAAAAAACATTCACAATGGGAGATTAGATTAGCGCTCATACACATTTTCGCCATGACATCTTCCTGCCAACTAAGGTCTTCTTTTTGTCCAAAATCTTAAAATGACACCAAACATGAGAATTTCTGACAGCGAACTTCAGTGCAGAAGGACTGTAAAGGGAACAATACTCACGATGCAGACACGAGTAGCTCCTGTTTCTCTGCCAGATCTCTCTTCATAGACTCCAACTCCACTTTAAGCTCAATGTTCTATAAACAGATAACATTCAGTCCATTATAGCACAAATTGCACATGTGGAGAGGCACAAACAGTGAAAAAATATTCTAGAGACTCTAGGAGATCGTTCTCCCTGACCGTTGCATTTTTAAGATGATCAAATTAATAAATCACAACATTTATCTTGGATTGTGGACATAAAGATAACATTCTTACATCACACTTCACTTCTCAAAATGGACAAAAAGAAACACAAGCTGTCCTAATGAGACCAGGAGATTCCAATGTTCTTACATCTCATTCAAAAAAAAAAAAGAAGTAACAATGAAAACGCAAGACGGCTGTTCTAAGATCATAAATGGGGGATTTTGGTTGAACAAAATCCAGCTGTTGTTGTGGCTGAAGTTGTGATCTCAATTAGTCCCGGTAAAAAACAGAGTAACATGCAACTGAGGGGCCCCGTAAATGCATGACAAAGACAGAGGCTAATGCACATTTTGTATACTAAAGAAAATACAACACCGTTTTGAATATGTCCTCAGTGGAGTCGTCGCATTTCTGCTGCATGCGCTCCTCCATGAAGTAAATGCGCAGCTTCAGGTTAAAGTTCTCTTTCTTCAGAGCTGTGATTTGCTGCGGATGATAGACAAAAACAGTTCAATATTCAGGAAAATAATTAAAAAAATTAATGTTTTATTGAAAAAAATGAAAGTATTTTAGTCTCCATCCAGCCCAAAATGAAATCTATCCATTTACTTTACTTATATTAAATGACAAGAAAACAAGGCTATGACAAATCATTTGGGTCAAAGAAAAACAGCAGCTAAGCACTTTATTTGTGGAAAAAAGTGGGACAACATGTTTACATGGCAGAAAAGGAACGTGCATGGTTATTGTTAAAATGAAGGGAGGCCTTCATGCTTGTGTGTTTAAATGCATTTGTGTGTGAAGTAGACTGTGAATCATTGTGCTGCAGGGTCAGAACGTCATACATCTGGTAATGGGGGTTGGGTAGACTATCAAAGGGAGGAGGAAGAAGTCTGGACCCCTCCGTAAACCTCTAATCATGCAGCCAGCCAGGCGGCAGAAGACAAAAAATCTGAGCATGCATTCCACTCAAATGCTGAAATATAGGCTTCAGCCCATCTCAATCCTACTCTTACACACACACACTTCATCACTAAATCTCCATAAATGGTCAGCGTGGCTTGGTTTTAGTCAGACTGAGGTTTAATAACTCATAATACCCTTTATTTATTGTAGTTGGTTAAAGTTGACTGCATAACCTCATACTGACAAGCTCAGCAATTTAATTTTATTAACAATTAATAGAATAAATAAACGAATTGAATATATGAGTCCTATTATAAGTTCATCTATATTTAATATAAAATTGGCTTTGGACGATTGACACTGTACCACTAGATCGATTTAAAAAACATTCTGCTACTTGATACAAATCACTCACGTTCTCATAGTCCTTCATGGTGAGAGCTTTGATTGGGGACATCTTGTCCGGGAAGGACGGAGCTGTAAAACAACAAATACATACATGATACACTTTTATTCATTATAGTCTCTATAGCATAGAGAGTCTACCCTGCTTACAAGAATAACACATACCCCCGGCTTTCAATAAATCTATTTATTTGAGGGACAAAAAGAGAAAGAGAGCGGGAAATGTTTTTCACTGCAGAGGCATCAAAGATGAGACCGCTTCTGGAGAGCTGCCCTGTTTAGACCAGTTGAAAGCAGCCCACAGCTGATCATGTAACACTTGTCCACAACACATTTCACAACACTAACTCCTGATTCACAGTTTGACGGCCTGACAGGAAGATCTCCCATCATCCCTCATGCTTGTATCATTTCCTTGTTTATGTGCATTTTATTTCTAAATCAGAGAGATGTCGCTTTTGTCCTTGTTACCTTGAGTGTATGCTAATGTCTTCAATGTAAACATAAATCTAGAACTCTACAGATGGTATTCCTTACCCTTAATTCATTACTCCCTTGATTTCTGGATCTAAAATCTGACAAAACTACGACGGAGAAACTAGCAGCGAGCAAAAGTCAGAAGACAGGTACTGGCTTCATTGGTGCATTTAATTTTCTTATCTTGACCTCAGAGCCAAAGTAGTGTCGGTACAACTCTAGCGATCAGAGGGAAAATGTTCATTTTCATTGAAAAAAAAAACTATTGAAGTCAGGATGATATGACATTTGTTGAGGTCTGTACCAAACATGTTTTCTTACATTTGGAGAACAAGATTTGTAGGCCAGGGCATCTCTGCAGCACTACAGTACTTCATTATAATGCTGTTTTGTCACACATTTCACCTTTATCAAAAAATTGCAGCTTCTGCGATTTGGATATTGCACTTGGCCATATTGCGATCATATTTCGATTAATTGTGCAGCCATGAATACAGCTGTTGAAACGTGCAAAACATTTTGCTGATATTGAAAGATTTGTAAATGAAAAGAATAATTTTACCTTTTAATGGAACAGCACTATCACAATGCTGCAATGGTCAGTGTTTTGCCTGGATGTGTACTGTGTAAATGACCAACTTGACAGAAAGCCACAGATGCTGACCTATATCTATAAAGCAGTTGTTTACTGGCTTGGATGTCTTGTTGTAGCCCTGAGTATATTGTTGGCACACTACAAGATCCTGACAAAGAATTAGAAACAGGATTAGCTAATTAACATCATCTAGCTAATCCCTCGTCACAGCTTTGAAGACAACTGTGGGAGGTCACAGCAACGATTCAACAGCAGTATTAATTAATACACAGGGGAGAGACAACCTGAGCAAGAAATAAAACACAAAAGGAGAACAAAAGAAAGTCTTACTGTACCTGTCATACTGTCTGTGGAATACTCTCCAGCATCTATGGAGTCTGGCAGTCTGCAGCTGGGGACAGAATTATTTTGTTAGCGATGCAGCCTAGTCACTATGAATATATGAAAATGGGTTACATTTTCACCACATTTAACAAAGACAATTCATACTTTTAAAAAATCACAGGAACCTAAGCAAGCTCTGCGCTCTATCCTTGCTCAATGTACACACATACACAGATTATTATAGTTTTCGAACAACACAAATGCACTGTGTTTATGTATTACTCACGCTGGCCAGTTCCACTGAGCCTGAAGAACACTCCATAAATAGCTTAAGAATGACTCGCTGCTTCATTTACATCCACTCTGACAGAAACCCTTTAAGTGTGTGTGTGTGTGTGTGTGTGTGTGTGTGTGTGTGTGTGTACGCGCGAGACCATGTGCCAGTGGCAGCCTAGCTCTCATGTTCAGACAGACAGGAGGAGAGCAAACAGAGAAACCAGTGGACGGAGAAGGCTTTCTTTGGCAGACAAGTAGACTACTGTGACTCTGATCAGCTAAGCATCACACAGTGATGGCATAGCGGCGGCACTCACTGACACGGCACAATGCACCAAACATCAGCAACACACATCTGGATCACAATGACACAAAAGGAACCGGGGCTGTACTGCCACAACACAAACGTATTACTTGCACACGTAGTAATGCCGTTAATTAAGAATTAGAACGAATTTCTCCTGACAAATCTGTTTTAAGAGGGAAATAACTTGCATAAACAAAAGCATCAACTATTTGGGTCCACGCTTATATCGCTGACCCTTGTCTAATAATATATAATGTGCAGCATTGCATAACTACCTCCCATACCTCCCCTGGCCACTCTGCTGCTTCTCTGGTTTATTCCTCAGCAATAATCTACAGCTCCAGCACAATTTGTTTAGGTTTCATGTCTATATATTGATATGTTTTAGGTTCTTTGTATATAGAACTTGTAAAAAGCACAGATTGTGCTTTAGCTACGTATTATAAAAATAAAAAAATTGTATTACTATAAAATTATTTAAAAAAATATTGGAAGGTGTGCAAATTACATTTTTCTAAAACAGACCCTCTTGAGATTCTTTAAAAAACAACAACATTGCTGTTTTGTATTTCTATAGAAAATTAGATGAGTCAGATGAATATGACTCTTAATCCATTTTGTCCAGTTTTCCTTTTCCAGGCTGTCTGGGACTCTGGATACTCTGAATATCACTACTAGAAATACACTTTATGTATAACTTTCACACCGTCAGGCTGCAACAATAAACCATAATGACACTGCTCTTCCCCATCTTTGTTTTGTTTTGACACCCAACACTACACAGTTAACCAACACAACATAACACAGTACATTACAGTGGAGAAAGGAAGATACAATGCCAACTGAAATCACTCAGCCACCTTGGACTTTCCCAACATTGAATCACAGTGGGTGTAATTAGGTTTTTTCTTTTTTACACTGATCAACACCAACAACAAAAAGAGTCTTTAATGTAAAAGTTGTCCTAAATTACCTGTGACACAATGTGAAAAATAGAACATGAAGAATATGAGCAGCAGGAGCACAATAATCCTCTCCAAAACACCGAGGGTCAGTAAAAACGTGTTGACAATTGTTGCATCACTGAGGTTTCACATGCCAAGCAACCCCTTCCTGTGTTAATGGAGAGGAAGCATTCTACAACAAGAGCCATGATAAGAATGAAAGCACCGAACATAAACATGTGAAACAACCTCCATGGGAATGACCCAAATGAAACTCTCATAAAGAATAGAAGACATTAAAACACTTCTGTGTCAGTGTTATTGACATTGTAGTAAACCCTCCTGGAAACAATGTAAAAGCCTGTAAACGGGGACTTCCTCATTTTTTTCAACTGCTAGTGACAAACATGAAAGCGACTAAGCTCACAACAATATCATTTACAGTAGTTAATTAAAAACAACCACAACCTAAGCGACTAACAGCGTCAAAAGCCATATTTTTTAAACTGAAAAAGAGTAAAGTGATTGCGGGTTTCAGAATTACCGAATAAGTAATTTACACCACACATATCAGCTAACGTCTAGGATTACTGACACACGCTTACCACCTGCATGACCGCTTTTACACCGAACTCAGCAGGGCTAGGTCCTTGGCAAGGAAGCGAGTCAAGCACACAACAAACTCAAACACAGGGATACTATAACTAGCTTTTCAGTGGCGCAGAAAGAGCTGCAGGCTAGCTATGTTGAGCAAAACACTATCCAGCATGGGCACTTTAGAGCAGAGCTAATAAAGCACAGTTCACCTACCACAATCACACTCTTTTATCATGTCATGGAGAGAGCACGCGGGGGGAAAAACAAAGAAAAAACAAATATGACATGTTAACTCCACATTTTGTAACAACCCCCCCCCCCCCAAAAAAAAAAAAAACAGTGCAGGGAGACGTCGCTGCTTTAGGCTGAACCCCGCTGACAAACTGGCTCTGATAGTTTCCGCTTTCTTTCCCTCTCTGAATGACATGTCAACAAGCCGACCTACCAGCAGTAATATCACAGCGACATCCAATGAGCTGAATATGATTTATAACGGTAATACCTACTGGTAGTCCATGCACGACAGGCCTTCTGCACCAGTGTTTCTACCGCACTTATGCTGTAACGTTATCAGTGAAGGATGGGTCGTTTTGCCTTTTGTCCGAAAATCTTTGCTTAATTTGGTCTCTCTTTTTGGAAACTGGCAGTACAAAACGTTTTTTTTTTTCAGCTTGGGCTTTTGCTAATTTTGATAAAAGCGGTCGTTATGTGACGTTAACGTTAGTTAAGGTTAAACGCAAAAATCCGGTAAAAATGATGTTTTTCATTAGTTAATGTTAATTATATAAGTTAGTGAGTCAAATGTGCTGCTGCGGACACAAAAGCAACCTAAACTGGACGATCATTGTCTATGTAAAGTTAGCTACTAACGTTAATCTTATTATTAACGTTACCTAACTAACGTTAGCTTAACTTTACCCCAAATAAATATCGTTATCGAAACCGATATTACATATAACGTTAGCTAGCGGTTATTTCAACATTACGTGACATTTTAAAGATAGTTAACGTAAATTAGCTAACGTTAGTGAGTAGTTAATTAACGTTATTGGTAGCACATCTGATGTAAGTTAGTCAGTCTAACGTTAGCGTTAACTTTATATCAAAGACATGACCAACTGAGCGTTTCTGTGTTGTTCCCGTTAATAGTCAGGGCCCATGCAGCGGTAACTACTGACTGATTTCGGATTAGTTTTAGCTATAACGTAAAGCAATGCACTTACAAGCTAGCGTTAGCTCGCTAGCTATCGTTGGTGGGCTTACCTTCCGTTGATGTCAACGGGGAGCGTCAAATCGTCCCCCACGACGGAATCCATTATAGCGGTTAAGTTATTTTTTCTTTTCTCCAGAACAATTAGACATTATACTAACTAGACGTAGTGGTAACTTCGAAAAGCGGGACGGAATTCAAAACAGTCCAGGCTACCGCCATCATGATATGGTAAACGTCACCACTGTGCACGTTGGAAACTGGTGATGCCTTCAGGATGTGTAGGAATTTTAATGTACGTATGAAACCCCACAGTAGATGCCTTAAAAAGGTGAATATGACGATGTAAAGTTACAACAACACCGGCTAGATGAAACGATTATGTCAAGTAATATCTAAGTATTTGTTCACAATGATGCTTAGTTGCAAGTTTATTGTTTACGACTTCAACATTGAGGCATTTCGAGCAGCAGAAAGGCGACATAAAACTGGGTGGATACTGGGACAAAGCGATTGGCCAAAACAAACACTTTGGGGCGGTACGTAGAGGCTCAAAAATAAAGACTCTGTCGGGTGAAGAATTTGCTCCTTTGGTATGTCCAGCCACAGTCATGTTACCGCCTCTGACAGCACACTTTTAAGAAAAACTGATGTGTTTATATTTATCTTTATCTTCTATCTTCTTGACATTACCACGGTCAGAAAGAGGACACATAATAAAAAAAAGCAAAACTGTGAGTATCAATAAGCAGAATCTATGTCGAGAGAGGGTCGTAGATTTGACATGTGTTTGTCATGCAAATCTAAGAAAATAAATAGGATTCCTTGGATCATCTTCTGACTGAAACTGAAGCAGTATCAAAGTTAACTTTGTGCGTGTCTCGGGCGTATTCATCAAAGATTATATGCTTAAACATAATTTGTGTGTGTGTGGCGAGTGTGAGGGGTGTGTTGCAAAGCGGCGCGGAATAATGAACATTTGCTCCAGTGGTTTAATATAATTGGAATACAGTCTACAGTGATGACCGCAATCCGGATATTTTATTACCCATTTAGCTGAGTTCAGGAAACGGTTGTTCATTGGCGTTAACAGCTGGTTCATCCGCACATGAAATGTATCCAGGCAACAATAGCGACATCAAGTGGTGTAACTCTTAATTTCATCCAGGATAGAGTACAATTTCACAATTAACTACTAGGGTAGCCCTGCGACGAGTTGGCCACTGTCCAGGGTGTACCCCGCCTAAGGCCCGAAGTTACTGGAATAGGCTCCAGTCACCCGCGACCCCAAAACGGGAACAAGCGGTAGAAAATGACTGACTGACTGACTACTAGGGTGTAAAAATAATCATTATTTTACTGTAATACATAAACCAGTCACTTGTGAGTTTTTCATCTACCAAACTGATGCACCGTATAGCAGCTATTTTTATTTATTTGAATGTATACATATCAGACAGAGAAGTAGGTATAGGGTTAGAAGGGGCCCAACAGCAACATTTTGCCACAGGGCCCCCTAACAGGTTATCTGGCCATAGGCTCAACAAATCCTCAACCCACGCTACACGGCTCTTAACCCCTCTAATGTTTTACAAATATGTTAGGAAATGAGCTTTTTGTTGGAACTTGGAATGTATGTATGCTGCCACCTCTAAGTTTCCTTTCAATCCAGTGCAACCAGTACTCTTATGTTGGAATAATACTACACACATAATGTTGCAACACATTTGCAATTAATCTAATTACCAAAACCAACTGAGACACAGTAAACTGAGGCTATTGAGGCCCTTTGGAGTCTGGGGCCCCGGGCAGTTGCACACATTGCTCAGTTGGTAATCTTGCTTTGGTTTAGCCAGTTACAGGAGTAAAGGGAGTGGTGGGTGTTTCACAGAAACTCATAATGATGATCATCATGATGTGCTTTCCTTGGACACCAGTGTCACATGAGTGTGTGCCTGTATGTATATACAGCACACACACACAAATGTTTGATTGACAGAGTACTGCAACATTGTGGTCTATGCTTCTGCTTTGACTGCTATGAATCAACTGGAGTTGGTGTTTATCCGTCACCTCGTGGGAAATGTTACACCTGTCTGTAATCATGCAATCCAGCAATGTTAAATAAATGTGCCCATATCACAGTTGTGTTGCAAAACCATTAGACCATCATCACAACACTGCATCTGGTACCATTATAAAAGTATTGGCTCTATGTGTAGACATTTGCGCCCTTTAAGTACATTTTCATACCATTAACTATTAAGATCTTGAGTGAGCAAGAATGTGAAATTATGTTAAAGGTATGTAATTGTTGATTGTAACTTACTATCTTCAAATTTTTTATAAAATTATTTTACACATTATGTATTTTAGTTGATTTGTTGTGGGTATTCCAGCCATCCAATTAGTTGAAAAGTAATAATCCACGCACAAATTGAAAGTATTTATTGAACAAATGGACATTGAACAATGAATAAACAGTATGACAGATAAAGGATGTTGGCACCAGAAATGGTCTTGTTCAGAGTTTGATGACTTACTGTATTTGGCTGATATTTCCAAACAGGCTTGAATGAGAAAGGCAATAGAAAATCTTTGCTCCAAGTTGTGTAAAAATGTGAGGTATTCTTAGCTCGTTTTAATTTCTACAACAGATGTACAAAAAGAAGAAACAATTTTCACATATTTGCATAATTCTTTAAAACACAAGTTATAATATAGCACAGAGTCCTGGTACAGTACATGGTTGATTATCATAGAGGGAAAACAACATAAAGCAAAATAACAAAAATTAAAAAAATAAAAGATAATTAACATTGCAAAAAAATTTGTTCTCTGGAGCCCTAAATTTACACATAAAAAATCTATAAACTCCAAGACCAGTTGGGCAAACTGATATTGTAAAGTTGTCAGAAAGAGTAGTATTGCTTCAACCAACAGAAATTTGCTCAGTCAGCAACCACGTTAACAACATTAAATAACATTAAATTAGAAAGAGGGGATCCACTGTATACAGCAAGGTTTGCACAATTATACACACTTGTGTCCAGCTACAACAAAGAAACTTTTATTTAATTCAAACTATCTCCACTAGTTGTGTTTCTAGAAATATTACATACAGCTGTGGGGGGCTTTGTACAGAGAAAAAGAAAAGTGTATTCTTAAAAAAAATACATCAAACCCTGTGATTGTGATTGTAGGTTTTATAGTTATCTCTAAAATATATTTATTCAGAATAAGGCAGCATTGGAAAAAAACAGTTTTGAATAAACAGATGGATGACTATTAGGGAACTATATAGTTTTGGATGGGATATTACAATTATAGTGCATTATGGAAGCTATGGCAATATATTATATGGACTTCTTTATTCATCTAAGCAAGCATGCACTATAAACATCAGAATATTTTATAAAAGTGGTAATTACAGCACTATGGTTAGCACCTTAGATAACTTACTTAGCACCATGCATTAGAGAGAGGATGGGATAGAAGATGGGGGTTTTATTTGGATTCATGGACCCACTCTCCTCTCTCCGGTGGCTCAGTTCTCCTCTGAGGAATGCCTGTAGTCTGTCAACTGTAAGTGGGGTAGAAGAAGAGACTCCTGGTCCAATGTGGTGCTGAGTAAATAACAACTATTACCCTCCTATCTTTTATCATGAATAAGGAAGCAAGGAACAGATTTCACACTCCACAGTTGCAGAGAACTTAAAAAAACACTAATGAGATCTAGAGCGCCATACTCCTTTTCACTCTGACCACTAATTTTCACAACCGCAGATATTCTCCCTAATCATCAGTGGCATCCGGTTCAATAATGTATGAGTAATAAGTATAGAAATAAGTATTTAATGTACTGACTCTCCATGTGGATGGTTTGTGTGCATCAGTGTGTTGGTTCAGACGTTATTACTGAAAGCTGACTGGGTGCCTCTGGTTTTTCCCGCATTAGCGAGGAAACTGAAGGCCATGATTTCCCACTTAGAGCACTAGTAAATACAGATGTGATTTCTGCTCAATTTAAGCAAATGAGCCTGCCTCTGGATTAATTCACATGGGCAAGATCACAACGACATGAGCACCCAAGGCAAATAAAATGGCACCCCTGAAAAATCCTTCCATATAAGTTTAAAATATCAAATTATCTTCTCATTTTCTATTGCACTTGAAGATTATTTCTTTACATAAGATATACATGTATAAACGTTAATAATAAGCATACATATATGTACATTTAACTGATCCCAATTACTTGAATTATTATCTTCTAACAGAACTGAATGTCTGGTATTTCCAAAAAAAAAGTACACATAGTATACATACTGTATACAGTTAAAAAAAAAAATAAGTTACTAAAATGTCCGCTGATTAACTTGGCCTTGGTCTCCCTTCACTTAGTAATGTTCCAGAGAGATTGTGTGGCATAGAGCCTTTTTTTCTCCAAGCAGGTGTACATATGGAGATCCTTCTTGAAGCGCTTGAAGAAGCTTTTGCTGTACGGAGAAGCTATTAGTGCAAGAACTCCCCTGCTCCTCCTCAGCTCTTCTTTGTCCCCCCAGCTCCCTGTGCTTCCTCCCTCTGTGTCTGCAGTCTAATGGGAGTCTGGCAGAGTGAAGCAGGATCTGTTTGGAGGGAGGCTTGTACTCGCTTGGATTGTTTTGCCATGGAATGGAGGAGACTGCTCCGACCTCCACGCCTGCATGGGTGATGATCCATCCCTCCATGCTCAGACAACTTACACTCCAGCCCTCACAGGAGGCATACAGGACCTACTTCTAGGTGGTAATGGGAGCCAGGAGTAGTATTGGGGAGGTTGTAGATGTCGACCACAGGGAGCAGGGTGGGGTCCAGGGAGTGGAACACAAAATGGGTCTGGTGCCAGTGGCCATCTTTTATCTGAAACCCAGATACAGAAGACATAATTTAGTCCAAAACATGAACGTCAAGTTTGAAAGTCTGAAAGTCGAGAATAAAGTCAACTAAAGGGCACAAAGCCAGATGAAATCATGTTGGTCCTACCCAGCAGGAATCTTCTATGACTTCTGGCTCAAGCTCTCCTCCCACCTCGAACACCTCCCCACTCCAGGCCTTGAATCTCACAGACCCCTGGGCACCCGGCTGATCTTCAGCTGACTTCCAAATCGAGATGTTCAGGCAGTGGATGACGATGTGCTGCACTGCCTCTGAGCTCAGCAGGTGCAGGAAGTTCATCTGGACACGACTGACGCTGATTGTTGGCTGCTCAAAAAGAAAACAGGCGCTGATTAACAAGTCTGGTATGTGCTCATGTGTGTAATATTTACCAGTCTATAAATTGTATAATCTTGTAGACTACTCTGATGTCATTGAGGTTGTTATTATGTCTTAAATACCTTGGATACTGTTACTGGTTTTAGGCAAGTCTGTCCACCTCCAGTAAAGTTGCAGGAGACTTCTATTGTATCTGATGAGCAGCCCAAGTTAGGGTCAATCCAATAAGTGCCTGAAAATACGTACATATTTGGGATAATTAGTCTACCTAAGCATCAAATTTCTCTCTGTCTCTGTCTCCAACACAATACACACACACACACCCTCACCATCGTTTAACTTCTGTTCACAGCTGTGCAGGTCCCTGCAGATGCGGGCGGGGTTGTCCCTGGTGCCCAGTGGGTTCTTCAGGCTCTGGATCAGGTTGCTGAGGTAGTGGAGGGTCTTAAAGATCTCTGCGCCCTGGTCCAGCATCGGCAGATCCTTCACTGGCTTATTCTGGACGAGAGACAAAAAACCCGTGAGTCTGCAATTTGCAACACATTAAAAGACATAACAATACAGAGAAATGGTGATGTCGTATGCCACTAACCTCAGTCCTGAGTGGGGTGTGTGAATCCATAAAGAAAAGACCATCTTCTGTCTGCAGCAAAAACAACAAAATCTTATATTATCTTATTTCATCAGTGTCACTGTATCTTTCTGGATAACACATTACAGTATATTTTAACTTCTTTAAGCATTATTGGATGTAATGAAATCAGCAAACATAACATGACTTACAAATGATGGAGGGATACTCGGGGGACCCTAAAGGGAAGAAAAAGAGTTATACAGACAAGGATTCAATACAACTTGAATATGAAATTATGTTTGTTTGACATTTGCTTAAACCTATAAAGGTGGAAAACGTACTGGAAATCCAGGGGGTCCACGAGGTCCAGGAGATCCCTGATAAAGAAGAAGAACACACATATAACCACACATATGAAGTTATATTTAGTCAATCAAGTGTCCATAGAAAATACATGTGTGCAAACATACCCTTGGGCCTTGCAATCCCTGTTCAGAGAGAGAAATGACAGATTTTCATCCTGAATCAAATCTGCTTTTCTCACAGTAGACAATGCAAACAAAGTGTAAAAAACTGAAAAGAATACATGTGTTAAGAAGTCAATAAGACTTACAGTCTCTCCACGGTTGCCCTTCTCTCCTCTAGGACCCTGTAGAGAGATGTACACAGTCAGTTGTCTGTAGAATGTCAGCAGAGAGAAATGTTAAAGCCTCTCTAAATCTGTATAATACATACTGCGCTTCCATTGGGACCAATAATTCCCACAGGGCCAACAACTCCTCCTCTGCCCTGATGGAGAGAAACAGTTGAGAAAAAGAATGAAATAAGAGGTTCAGTTCATTTCATCAGTGTAATCTACATCACTAGTCTACTTACCATTGTGCCCTGTGGCCCCTTGGGACCCTGTATACCCTTTGGCCCAAAGTCTCCTGGAGGCCCCTGAAAACAGCAGTGATAAATATTTATACACACTCATCACACACTCTGCACCTGTTTAAACCTGCAAAACGTGATGTCAATTTTGCAAAATGTCTTTTTGCACACCAACTCCTACTGTATCTCTAACTATATCTACATCTCATCATGGAACATTTGACAGCCACTAACTGTTTCCATATTCAAGACAATGTTTCCAGCTGTCCCAGCAGATTTTGGCTTTGGGCTCTGTGTAGTGATTTCAGTACAATAGAATAGATTTTCTACTGCCACTCAACCACACACAGTTGGAATGTGTTTATGGTACATGATGGAAAACTTTGCTTCACACTAGCAATTGTGTTATTGTTTAAATCATACAAAATCACACCCGAGCACACATGCTCTTTAGACTGGTGTTTGTGGGATTGATACAGAAAGGAGCAACACAAACAGGTCATTGGCACGAAGTGAGGAGAAGATTTGTTGGCTTACTTCAAAGTGTTCTGTTTGTATATGGGGTCTGGTGATGGGAGAGAACAGCCCTTCATTTTGAAAGACTTGCGGACAATGTGCTGAAGCCGTCACACAGTGTAACTGTCACTGTTTCCACACTGAATAGTTATAGATTAGTTTCTTTGATGTATGTGTAAAATGGGATATGCAAGCAAACATGTAATTATTGTCACTGTGACAATGTGACAAGCTCCGCTTTGCTAAGGCCAAGTGTTGCAACAGCCAGGCTTAATTTTTGTAGAAGTGAACTTAGAACTTAGATACAATTCCACTTCCTGGGAAGATGCCCCAGGTTTAATTACTAAGGGGGGGGGCAGCAAACGGTTCAGAAGTCTTCATCAAAAAGGCCTTATTCTAACAAAGCCAAGATACACCAAACAGATTTCAGTGGCTCATTTAATGTTTAGTAGTCCCTCAGTGACAGATACATTTGTTGTGCGTTTGTGTCTGCGCATGAATAAAGTCAAGTTTATCACAATGTGTTTGCGATGATGTGTGTGATTTATGGGGCTGGGCAATGTACAGTAGAGTGGGCCCTATTCCAGTAAAACAGCGATATTTGTCTTTGTTAACTGAGCTTTACTATGGTATTAGGTGCCACTGTGGCTGACTGGCCAAGAAGCTAAAAATGCTCTGTCACACCTGTAGACTGAGTAATACCTTTTGAAGGTGAAGATCTAGGATCAAAACTCTGGTTTTTAATGGCCGTGTGGGTAGTGTGACTTGAGTGTGAAATGTCTGTTGTAGCTCTCATGGCCATTGTATTTTAACAGCCATGTTTTGTTCTGTGCACACAAAATGTGGAAGGCGTGCTGCTGTTTGGTGCTGAACATACCCTCGGTCCAAAAACTCCCAAAATTCCTGGAAATCCTTGTTCCCCTTCATCACCCTGAACAAAAATGTTTTCAACCATCAGAAACACAGCATCTCCACAAAGAGAATTGAATGAAATCATATCGTTCAAGGTCATGGTATGTCAGTGCCTTTATTACATATGTTTAAGTATATGTATCAGTGGCTGACACTCACAGGTTGTCCTTTGGGTCCTTGATCTCCCTGTGGCCCTGGCAGGCCCATTCCACCTCTGAAGCCTCTTTTCCCTGGAGGTCCACTCTGGCCTCGAAGACCCTGCTCACCCTGGATGGATGAATAAATGATCAAATGACTGTGTGTATAGACCACTCATGGGAAGTGAAATCATTATTTCAACATTCATCTGATAATGAAAGCAGTCATAGCAATATATCCCTGGCACGGCAACACATTATATCTAACATTATATCTTGCTCACTCACTAGCATGTCATTACAGTTAATCTATTTTGTTATGAGTTGTTAGCCAAAAAGCACTATACAGCATACTACTTTTCCCTCTTACCTTTGGTCCAATGCCCCCCTGATCTCCTGGGAGTCCTGGAACACCAGTTTTACCACGTGAGCCGGCCTTGCCAGGGAGACCAGCCTCCCCATCATCACCATGCTCTCCCTAGATACATATTATGAAAGCAAGATGAATGAAGTTTTATCCTGATGGACCTGGGGCCTTAAAATGTCAACAATAGTCTGCCCAACTGTCCCTTCATTACTTTGTTCCAGAGCAGGATGTCTGCAGGGCAGGTTTCCATGATATTCACTTCATGCATTCATGCTCTCCAAAGGATAAGACCTTCCCGTTGTGGGCACTCTTTAAGCTATGTTCTAGCATCACTCTCAGGTCAAAATATCAAATTTTGAAACACAAGACATCTAATTTTTAGAGATAGAGATGAAATTTGCTAATTACATTCATAGTTCCAAGGGGCTAAACCATGTCCATGTCCAGGACTCTGTCGACTTTCCTCTAGCAGCATCATTAGGACAAACCTGGCATTTATTTTGCACCGCTACAGGTAAGTCTCTCAAAACAGCAAAACCATCAAGTTGTTTTTTGTTCTGTCCAACACATCTGCATTGTGTAGCATAATGAATGTCTAAGCCTCTAGGGCACATTAGTTAAGCTATAGACTCTTGAGTAAATAGGATAAATAAGGTTAATGAACATGCGATGCCTTTGTTTATCTCACCGGCATGCCCTTACTGCCATCCTTTCCCGGGACTCCATCCACCCCGGGCACACCCTCCTGTCCCTCTCGGCCCACCACACCTCTGGGACCAGGAAGACCATCTCCACCCTGAGGAGAAGAGAGAACTTATCAGAAATCTAGACTGAGTGTGACAGTGTGTGTTACTGGCTTCTTTTTCCCCTGTCTTTACTTGATTAACTTAGCACAATCAGTTATATCCTGTCTAGGTTAATCTAATTGGGACTTTTGTGTATGCCTCATTTCCAAGTATTCTAGTCATGAATACAAATTGTTCAGAGGCTGAGAGTATGTAAAACATCTGTTCTTTGTAATGACATACTGTAAGTCACTGAAGAAAGTTTGGATGTATGGAGAATCAATGACTTACCTCTGGTCCTCTGGTTCCTTTTTGTCCTGACTGACCCCTTTTGCCTTTCTGACCCTTAAGACAGAGACGTTTCAAAGATTAAATCAAATTATTATTGATTATTACTGTCCCACATCTGCTGGTTATTGTTTGTCACTGCCAATTACCTATAGCAACATTTAGCAAGGTGCTAGTGACCAGCGTGGCATTTCTTTCTCAAGCCAAATAAAGCTAATGACAGTACAGTACTACTGTATTATTATAGTACTTCCAGGCTGATTAATGAGCTTTTTACTCTTCTGTTAGATTTCTGCTGTATCTAACTTTCCCATTTTGTCAGAAACCTCCTGATGTTGTTGCATCCCCTAGATTAGAAATAGGTCAAATAATCCTCTTTTACCTGGGTTAATTACTCAGGCATTCAACTTACACCATACAAAAGCTTGAACATATTGTATCTGAAGCTCTCCAGGAAGAGCCCAGGGTTTGGACTGAAGCTAATGCAATACAGACAATAAATGGGCCTTCATATCAAACTATTACTCTTCAAACATGCACGCCGAGGCACAATCACCCTCCACCACACATGCCAAACACACAAAATGTTTTTGTTTGGACATCCTTACTTGATCGCCTTTGGCCCCTTTGGGTCCCTGTTGCCCGCGAGGTCCAGGCTGCCCCTGAAATTGCCAGTTATGTTAATGAAAGCATATAAAGATGACCTGTGTGAGCATGCCTGCTGGTTGTTTATGCAGATTTAATGACAGAGCTGTGCATGGGAATCAAGAGTTTTCGACACTCACAGGTTGGCCAGGAGCTCCGGACCTGCCTCTCTCTCCATCCACCCCAACTTGACCCTGAGAAAGAGTAACAGAATATAAACCTCAAGAACCTAAATACCCAAATAAATCATTTTCAAATCACCTGGAGCGAGGGTACGTACTTTGTAACCCGGATCTCCTGGTTCCCCTCTCTCTCCTCTGTCGCCTGGAGGACCCTGGTAAAACAAGAAATATATGAGTAAACAGCAAATGATTTAAATTCTGCAAACTTATAGCAGGACAAACAGTAGAGGGAGGGAGAAAAGTAAGTCAGGTGTGACTTACTATGTCACCTGGAGGACCAGGAGGACCCTCTACTTTCCCATCATCTCCCTGCTCGCCCTGCAGACGAAGATCAACAGAGAAAATTTAGATGTTTTATATAACACACACATCCCTGATTTCTTAGTACACTGTATCAAGCTTTTGAAACGTCTCCTAAAATGTTACATATGTTGGAAAGTTTACTTTGTGTACGCCTTCTTTTAGATGAACTCTAACAACCTTCCCATGCATGTAAAAGCATTTCTCTCTGCCTGTGTGTAAAGTAAAAGCCATGCTATATTAACAACGCGTCGTCTTTGATGAAGGCCCTGAGGTATCAAAGCATGGTTGATCAGTACAAGCTGCTCACAGAGAGAGGTGCATTTTGGGATGCTTGTTTCATAGCTCAGTGAAAAACATTTGGTGTTACTGATCCACTTTCAGGTGATTTGTGGCCAATCGCAGCAGGTGCTTGGACATACTGGGAACAGACTGAGTTACTGATGATAAGGACGAAGAATAAGAGGACAGTGTTACACATAAAGTGAACGAGGTGTACCTTTTCACCTTTTGGTCCTGGAGGCCCCATGGGGCCCTGTGGTCCCTGATGGCCCTGCAAAGATAGACGCAAGAAATGATGTTAGGTGAAATGATACACCAGGTGCAAATAACCATAACAAGCTTGTTTAATGTTTAATGTCCATCCACATGCAGACACTTAATTCTAATAAGGTAAACTTACCTCATAACCTGCAAGACCAGGTTCCCCCTGTTGACCCATTCGACCAGGAGCCCCCTAAAGACAACAGATTTTGTGTCACTCAACATAATTTAGAATATTAGATGGCATTCAAACTTATTATTAAAATGAATGATAAATATCTATATCATTACTGTTCTACTTTACCACGTGTCCAATGGTTCCTCTGGACCCCTTTGGCCCAACAAAACCTGGTGGTCCAGTCTTCCCCACTGGCCCAGTCTCCCCAAGGTGACCCTGATGACCTTTGGCACCCTAAACATACACAAAAGATAAGTTACAGAATAGCTGACCACACAGCATTTCTACGTCACTGCGTGTGAATACTTTGGTTTCTCAAGGATCATACTGTCATTAGAGATGATTTGATGTGAATACCTTTGAGCCGGGTTTGCCTCTTTCCCCAATTTTCCCAGGTTTGCCTTCTGGACCCTTCAGGGAGAACACAAAATTATGAAACAGCTTGAGGCGGGGTTTTTGAGAGTCTGTGAAAGACAGTTTGGAGAAAACGTGCATGTATGAATTAGACCAGAAAGACAGAGCACTTACTCTGACGCCAGTGAGTCCAGGACTTCCAGGTGGGCCCTCCTTTCCCTTTAGCCCAGTTTCACCTTTTTCTCCTTTGTCGCCCTCCTGACCCATGTCACCTTTTTCACCCTGAGCATACGCACAAAAACAACATGACTCTATTTAAGTTTCTTTACCTAAAGCATGCAAAAAAAAAAAAAAAACCCAGATAAAAAAACAAACAGATTAAGATTTCTAGTGCAGTATAGGGCTTCGTTTTGGAGTTGGTGTCTCCACATCCTAATAATACGACATCAAGGACAATTCGGGGAAAACACGTCACCTTAGCTCCATCAGGACCAGCTGGACCAGCTTCTCCCTCGAGGCCTGGCTCTCCCTGTTATCCCGCAGGAACACACACACATATAGAAAGGTTACTGAAATGAACAGCTCTGACTGTTAGCAACATATTTGATAGCTTAATGCTGGTAAACGGACCCGCTGTCCCATTAGTCCCTGCTCTCCGATGTTCCCAGCAGGTCCAATGGCTCCCTGACACACACAGACACACACACACACACACGTGCATCAGGGCACAGACAATATTCTTTCTGTCTCTCTCGCGTATTTGTTTGATACTAATCCATGAAGTTCGATCAAATTCGGCATGCAAGAGTTTATATTGAACTTTAAGGTGAATGTAAAAAACTGCAACAATATATTGTCTCACCTTCTCCCCTGGCTCGCCTGGCAGTCCTGGTTCTCCGACATTGCCTGGAGGACCCTTAAATAACACGTAGAGGATGGAGAAAGGAAAATGTTGAATGATTTTGGACAAAAATTAAGGGCTAATGACTCTTTGGCATTAGATATGAACAATATGTCGGGGGTGAGTTCCATTACGTATTGTCATGAGAAAGAGGACACCTTTGTAATGTGGGTTAATTAGTTATAATTGGACAGATTACTTCAATCAGAGAGCATTACTGATTCACTGGTGTAGGGTGAACAACAGATGTCACATGTTTAATCATTTAGACTTCACAATACCCTTTGTGTGTGTGTGTGTGTGTGTGCGGACGAACACCAGTGACCTTATCCGTGTTGAATATGCATGCGTGCATATGCCTGTGTATGTATGTGTGAGTGTGTTTGAAAAAGTCTCTCACCTTTTGACCAATTTCTCCTAACAGTCCCACAGTCCCTGGTGGCCCAGCTGGTCCCTATAGATGACAACACAAATACTTGAATGATAAATAGACTAAAAACCAACAAGGGATATTTTATGCTAATCAACATCAGACCTTAATAAGTACAAAACATAGGAAACCTCTGGCTAATGTTGATTGTGGATGAGCCAACGGCAGATAAATCTGTCAACCATCTGTACACAGTTTGGCTCTGAATGCAATGACTTACTAGGTCACTAATTATGCTTCTAAAATATTGACGCTTTGCCATTAATACTTCTTAATCTCAGTGCGAATGAAAAAATGCTCCATGGTTGACTTGCATCCAGACCAAACAATAGTAATGGTATAACTGAAGTCACCCATGTGGTCTTTAATCATATTGCTGGTTATCAGCTCAAAGAAAGTTAACAGCAGGCCTCAGAAGTGTATAGTCTATCAGTGAAAAGCAGCTGTGCGGCACAAGAGACGAGACAGTGGATAATGATTAGGAGGGAACCTTGTCGTCCTCCCGCTGTAATTAAATCTTTACAGGTAAATGCAATAGCTTGTCTAAATGCAAACAAAATATTCAACAAACTGTTAATAACTCACAAAATTGTATAGATGAAAACATATATTCTTACAGCTTGTGGTTGACATGATAATGCAATTTTGTATTACTTATTAACATGCCATTTACACCACTATAAACCAAAATACATTTGAAATTCAGTCTCTCACGTAATATTTGTCTTTGTTATTGTAGGTATACAGAGTCTGCTGTATGAAGTAAACCACATTCACCAGCCTGAGTGTCC
The DNA here is from genome assembly GCA_011952105.1 of Coreoperca whiteheadi. Lineage (NCBI taxonomy): Eukaryota > Metazoa > Chordata > Actinopteri > Centrarchiformes > Sinipercidae > Coreoperca > Coreoperca whiteheadi. Next base: position 19,607,603 of record CM022482.1, on the reverse strand, counting down.
CCTTGAGAGAGTAATCTAGAGATCTATGTTATATTTAATAGAAAACAGAAGAATATTAGCCTGTGATTCATTCATACCAATGAACACAAAGAGGAAATGGGTGCCTGCCTCTAATATTGGTGAGCTAAATTCAGCGTGCATGCAAACCGACACATTTTTTTATCCGTCTTTTTCTGTTCTGCCTCTTAGTGCCCATAAAATAAAACCACAAGAAGGACAGCAAATCTTTTGACATGAAAGATTTTATCCATCACGGCAATAATCACATCTATTTTCCCAGCGAGTTCAGCAATTTGCACTTCTATTAATAAGCTGTTTCCTTTTCAAAACACAATCTATTCAGTTAGTCACCCAGCGTGCTTGCCCCTGCCACAACAGAACAGATGCCTGAAGGATGAGACAATTCTCTGGCTGCTCTTGAGGAAACATTTAATACAGGCAAATATATTCTTAATAAGTACTAAAATATGTCTCATAAACTTCCTCCTGGCTGTGATATTTTGGAGCTAACAGGGCTGGGCAGAGAGAACCAGGGTGCTGTTTGTTGCCAAAGAGAATCTAATAAAACTGGCAAGTGTGGTTTTCGAAAAGAGGAAAACTTTGATGAGCTGGAGTAAGAACACTGCAAAAGATTGGGCCTCGGCAAAGAAAACTGAAGGAGAGAGAGAGAGCGAAAGAGACAGATGAGGATATCAAGATAAGTCAGGGGAGATGTAAAGATGCAGAGAAGATGAGGAAACAGGAGGGAACTATAAAAAGGGATGGAGAGAGGGTTGGACGGTCATACCGGCTCGCCTGCTATTCCCTTGTCCCCTGGAGGTCCTGAGGGCCCTTGGATACCCTGGAGACAGAAGGGTAAGTGAGTTCAGTATACATGCAAATGCCCACACATCATCTCACATTCATAAAACGCTGCATATAGGTATAGTTTTTATGAAGTTTTATATATATATATATATATATATATATATATATATATATATACACATATAACTAACATAACAGTGTGGGTTGTTTACACAGAGCACACAGATACAGTACATGTCTGGCATTTAATAGATTCCAACATGCATTAACAATTAAACAATGTAGCTCTATTATACAGTATTTACATTTAGTATACTGTATGCAGAATACAAAAGCTTGTTTTGGGGTCCATCTGTGCATCTAAGTCTCTTAAGTAGTACAGTATTTGTAAATTATTTCTGTGTACGAGAATAGTGAGCTCACAGGAAAACCTTTAGGCCCAGTTTCCCCTGTGTCTCCGATCTTCCCCTGTAGGGACACAATAAAAGGAATAATATGTAAAACAGGATCGATTAGATTAGGGTTCATGAGCACGTGAATAATGCATAAGAACAATATCTGAAGAGAGTTGTGGCTGTGTGGTCACAATGGTAAGTGCACTCGTTTGATAAGACCTGTAAAAGCTTTCTTTTTTTGTATACACAATCTTTTTTCTTGTTTTTGTCATCCCATGTCTTTCTCCATCTCTTTCATATCTTTCTTTCGCCCCAAAGGTAATGTATTGCCCTCGACCACATTAGATTTAGAAACCTTTCTACACATAAAGGTTATCAGAATTTTCAGAGATATATACCCAAATAATTTTCAGAAGTGAAGTTTAATTGCAGGCTGAATACCACTAATGAGCCGTGCAAAAAAACATTGCCTTCAACTGTCATGTACGTAAATCTGGCCCACAGTCTGTGGAACCCTCCCAAGGACAGTTCTCTCCTCCAAAGTAATACGTTGTTTCTGACTGTGGGCCTCCACACTAATATCATGTAGATCTTCTAAATCATTCTGATGCCTTGCCTCTCCAAAGGAACATAAGTACCAAAAAAATATGAGAGTGGAAAAGTAGAAAAGTACCCTAGTGCTTTACCTGCGGTCCAGGGAAACCTATTTTTCCTGGAGGACCATCAAGGCCCTGTCGAGAGAGGGAAGGATGAGAGAAAGCCGTGCATTGAGACATGTCAGTTTACTGTGTATTTACTGCCTCCTGAGTGGATGGAGAAGATGTACAGTTTGCTATTTTTGGTGCACATGATTCATTTTCCCTCTTAAGAATCTATTATGAATGCAGGAGGATATCATTTTTACACTATTAACTGCTAATTTATGGTCATTACTCCTCCGTCTGCCCAGTTTGGCTTTGTGAATGTTTCCAGTTTTATATAGCAACAAGGAAATTCCAATAAATGCAAGCAATCAAGTCAGAATTCTTACCATCTTGCCCTCTAACCCCATCTCTCCTGTTGGACCGTCAGGCCCTATCGCTCCCTGAAACACAAGACAGCTGTCACTTCACCAACAGAGGTCACTGTAACACAGCCAGACAGCCCAACAACATACTGTAAATAAACATCTCTGTATAGTGCATTGAAAATACCCCATGTCGCTGTGCCTGTAAACTGCACTTTTCAGGGTAAATAATTCAGTACGTTATGTGGAAGTGTGTGTAAAAATGAATGTGTGTATGTGTGCATAGAGGGACAGTGTAGAAACAGCTACAGGTCTCTCTATTGGGTGTCACACATGGCAGTGGGAGTTACTGGGGTATGCCTTGCATTATTTTGATAGTAGAATCAGGGTAAAAACTCTGGGCACACATAGATACACACAGTTCACACTTAAACACACACACTGTCAGAACAGGCTAGCTGTTTAGATTACATGGGTGCAACTGTCAAACATAATCAATATAAAGTGCTTAAAGGCCTGCTAGTCCAGTAAGCAGTGATAATAAATGGGAGCCAGGCAGCGGACCAATCCTGTCCATCTGCTCCGCACCTGTACCGCACAAGCTTTTCTCATCTTTATTGTGAAAGACGCTGGGCTCACTGACACTGTGAAGATCCTGAATGTCGGATAATGTGATACTCTGTGGGTCAATCTTAGCTAACGGTGATTATAAATAACAAGTGGCAAACTGTGATTTTCTCAGGATCATAAAGCAGGAAGCAAATATAACATGACACAGCCACACAGGAGTGTGAGTGGCTGATGACTGAGCACAGTGGGAGTTTGGCTCGTGGAGAACGCCGCTAGCTGAAGTGCTATAAGCCTATTATACATAAAGCTGGATAAGCAGCGCTCATTAACATTCCTGTCTGGGGTACCTGCTACCCACGGCTTGCGTTTACATAGCTGGATTGGCCAATGTGTAGGGAAAATATTTCACCCTATCAGGCCCCCGGAAAAACACGTTCACTCAAATATTATGCTTCAAAGTTAATTAATTACACTGAGTTACATTAATTTGTAACACAAGCGGATGACCCTTTCTAAACAAAGGCAGAAAAGGAACACCGGGAGCATGATTTCAAACCAATCAAAAACATCTATTTAAAGTAGCTCAATAATAACCAGCAACCGCCGAGAGGGAGGGATGATGAGATTAATATGCTCTTCAATATGGAAAACATTAGCTGAGGATTTGTAGGTCAGACATCATGAGGAGTTATTAAACACAATGCATGATTAGTCAGATTGGTGATTCCTCGTGGCTGACATCCACAAATTTGAGTCCACAAGTTCAAATAGGATTCATACATGCAAATTAAACATAAGCCGAAAAAACAGAGAGACGATAGTGGTACAAGCTTCCTGGTTTTATCTCTTGTCGCTGATTCCCCAATATTTCCATGTTGGAAAACACTCCAGTGCCAATGTTTCTGAAAGTGAGGCCAGATGTTACATTGCTGTCAACATTAAGGCCTTGTGCCTCAAGCCAAGCAGCTAACATCTAAAAGACATATGGTGTTGAAGTCTGCGTAAAAGTTGTATACAGTCTCATTTAGCACTAAGATGTTTTATGTGTGTTCAAATCCCCTTATGAATGACGCAGTATAAAAACTCTATTTTGTTTGACCAAAAAAGATGTGAAACGAAACACTCTGTCTTAACCTTGACTTTAGAGTGTTTCAGTTTTTACAGAAAACTCAGTGAGTAGATTAGTCCTCTTTCCAATGATGAATAGAGGATACATGAAAACTTTAATTCTAAAAGCTGTTGCATTTGTCGTGAAGACAGCTTGTGTGTGGTTGGCGGATTGGGGGTGAGACACAAGTGTGTGTGTCTGTGGTTGCACACATTTACAGCTGTGAGAGAACCCCCTCTATGTCTTCTGGCTTGCTACACTCAGGTTTCTATGCTTAGACTACCCAACATAAGTCACAAAGCAGCAGGCAGATTTATTGGAGGTGGATGCTGCTGACATTTGTATTAATTGAAAACACAGCTTGAGACATGTGAGTGTGTCCAGGCCAAGCCTCTGTGAGGCCCATCTCCCATGGACACCTCAGATAGAGAAGCTCAATGCTATTTCATCCCACTTTCCAGCTGGCTCAGTGGACCACAGCGATAAAAAGACATCTTTTAAAAACCTTTGAGAAAGGTTGGCGACAGGGTCTAAACTCCACAAGAGAGCAAATAAAGGACAGAGGATGTTGCTATATCGCTAGGAGAAGCAGAAGTTTGACACTGTCAAGCAACACTGACCTCAAACACATCAATTTTACTGTGTTCTGCAACATTGCCATAGTCACAGCCGTCATCGTTCTCAAAATTCATTATTGTCATTAATGATTGCCACTAGATTCTCCTGGAGTCCACTTGAATACCCTTGGTGAACAAGAATTTATTTGCCGTATGTTGTTCCAGAGGCCATATTTTATGAATATTATTTATCTGGTCTAAAATTTCAAGTGGTGGTATTTAACCAGCTAAAATTACAGCTGTTATCCCCTTGTTTTCATCTCTCCCCAAATACTCTGGAGTTGTATACGATTTCATTTTTCTTGAGACTGCAGAGTTGTAATTTGACAAATCTCAGGTGATTACCGGCATCTGTATCTACAGTGTGTTCATTTTCTTTTTGTTGAACCTTTTTGAGCTATTTTCCACTTACGTCGATAGACTTAGTTTTTTTCCAACAGCAAACTGTTTAACATGTTTTAATGGGAAAAGCACAGGTGTATCCAATAAGTTAATTTAATTATTGTATCATCGATCATATTGACTGAAACTGCAACATACAGTGAAGTGTTTTTGGTGTAATGTTAATGTGAAACACCTGCCTATACTAGAGGCTTTCAGACATTAAATGTGTCAGTCAGCTGTACACTACAGAAATGTGATGAAAATGACAACAACAAAAATACACCTTTTGAAAGTTTAGCACATTTAGGCAAATGTTTCCATAGCTGATTCTAAAAAGGTTAGCGCTGCTATTGTGGTTTTCGTGAATTATGTTTTATGAGTTTGAAACCTTCTGCTAACCCAGAATGGCCCGTCGCTAATTCCCACATAACTCATATTTCCCAAGTTTACTACATTTATCTGCAAAGCCTCCAAAATAGCCACAAAAGCCAGATCACATTTTCCAAGACAAATGTCATGTAGCTGGATTGACGGCAGGTCCTTACTATAACTAGTATTCATTGTTCCATTTATAAGGAACAGAGAAAATGAGCTGTTTGTTTTACATCACTAGAGCTCTTCCAGCAGTTATAATGAGCACTGACTTCTGAAAAGGATGAAACAGACTCATGCTTTGACTCTGAACCCAAGATTGTGTTGTGCAAGCAGCCATGCTTATTAAACACACATGACCTCAGCTCAGCGGCAGTTCCATATCACTTCATTATGTTCACCCACTAAAGTTTTCCCAACAGCTCAACAACAGCAGTGGCACATGGGTCCTATACACACACATACATTGCAGCATACACAAAAACAGCAAAGTGATGTATATCTACGCTCTTTTGTAAACTTTACAATCTGTTCTTAAGGCTGGGAACTAGGATACGCTGACTGCAGAACACCAGTCAACAGCTAAGCTGCAAAAACAACAGGTGTGAAACTTCAAACTTACCCGTAAGCCCTTGGGTCCTCTGGTACCGGCTGGCCCAGTCGCCCCAGGAGGGCCCTGACGAACAAAGGGAAAGAGGGATGAAGAGGAAAAGAGAGCGGGGGGGGGGGGGGAGATAAAACAAAGGTTTACACTGAGCACAGAGCCCCTTGGTCGTTGACCCTGGGGGGCAGCCTGACCTCGGGAACACACTACGGGGTTTGTTGTTAGATCTGTCACTCACTCCAATTAAAGGGTCTGCTCTGGAATCCTGTCCTGCTGCACCCCAGAGCCCCATATTTATGTTTGTTTTGGTGGCTCAGTGGCCCCCACCTTCAACTAACGCTCAGCCCGCACTCTGTCAAAGCGGGCCGTGGCAAGGACACAGCAAGGGGAAATGAAGGCCAGGGGCAGCTTCTAATTGGTTATAGGTGCTGGGCTTTTGACTGACATGAGGGTAATGCAGGTTCAGCAGGAGGCTGCTAGGTCTCATCATGTTTAGAGAAACCTTTACTGCAGACTGTGGGTTATTAACACTACATACTACTATCATCTACAACTGCTAAAAAGATACCATATTGTACACAGATACAAAGACATCTTTGTTCATCTGGCCTTTTAGCTATTTCGTTTGTCAGTGTTCTATGACACAGCAATACATACTACTCTAAGCTTCATTCAAAACCGGCATGGAACCCCTAATGTTAACCATACAGCTCATTGACTATACACTATCATCTGTAAAAATGATCAAGCGTAAAGAGGGGAGAAAGTACAAAATGAGTAAAAGAGTGGTGACTTACTGGTCTTCCTGGTGGTCCTGTAGGCCCGGTCTCACCTGGTGTCCCCGGGTGACCCTATCATATGTACACAAACACACACACACAGCATAGATTACAAAAGTATTGTACACATGATTAACTCCAATACACAATACGAGTAAGGACTTGGGAACAATAATGACATTTAGGAGTTTTATTTTTTTGCGGCATAAAACTGTGATACTCTGAATGCTACATACATACAGTTTGAATTTGTTTGAGGAAACAAATTGGATTTCAGTCACACACACATGCAAACACACACTAGCATAAGTACAAACATACATCTGCAGAAGTGCTCTGCACACTGGAAGCCACATCCACTCTAACAATAAAAGACAACGGGGAAAAGAGACAAACAGACAGCCCGAGGAGATGATTTTATATCTGAAAACATACTGCTTTGGGCTGCTTTTCTTTCTCATTTATTGGACCTCATTTGTTGGCCAGACCATTTGAAAAAGCTATGTAATGGGGAGTATTTTCAGTCAAACCACTCAGATCAGCCGAGTGCAATAAATTCTATCCAATACGCAAACCTATAGCACAGTAGGCAGCTCTGATCTCATGCATCCACAGGGATAAATCATAAATGCCTGCAGTATGAGCTCTCTGTTTGCAGCTATAGATGTCTGCTGGTCAGCTCCCTTCACTTTGTATGATGCAGTCTTTTCCAGAGGGTCTGTTTCTGTTTTGCAGCTGAGAGAGCGGAACAACAGAGAACTTCCTTATAAATGTGTGAGTGTGTGCGAGTGTGTGTGTGAGTGTGTGTGTGTGTGTGTGGTTAGGTCCTGAGAGAAATCCAACTGGCTGACAGCCAGCAGGAAACTTCTCTCTGTTTCAGCAAGAATGATGACTAAATTCTTATCCACTCCAGCCAGTCATACAGTATACATTAGACAGCCCATATCTGATAAAGACACTACATGACAGAGAAGCCACTTGCTCCGTTTGAAAGCGCAAAATAGGTGTGTGACACCGGTAGTGTACGGCCCATGAAACACAAGACCTTTGGGGGCACTCTGGTGTCCTGAAGCCTGAAGACAAAATATGGATGGATGTCTGAAAATAGATCCCCCTAGTGCTTTGATTCTTTATTCTTTTGAGCAAATCCCAGTAGCATTTGGTGTTTCAGAATGAGAAGTCAGCACTTCCTGTGGCCATTAAATACTTTCAAGGAGGTAAATCACTGGAAGTGATCCACTAGAACTATTTCCTCCTTTGTTTAAACAAATGTTACAACTTTTTCCAGCAGAAGGCCTCCTGCTGTGTGCCAAACCGCTGCTTAAAGAACACAGCCTTAAGTCGCCCACGGCGTGATGTCCCTCCTTTCCCCTTTGACATATTCTTGTGGAATTGACCTAATCCCACTCAGTATATTCCCATGGGAATAACACACACCGTTTAGTTTAAGATGACCATTTCTTAGGATTTTCCTAATGACACCGCACCCAGAAATTCCCGTGTAAACTCATATTTAAACTTTATCAGACTTAAATCCCTTCACTCGGCCTTGCTCACTGTGTCTTACCGTTGTTCCCTTTTCTCCAGGTGGTCCGGGAAGTCCCATCTCCCCTCGATCCCCCTAAATATACATGAGCACAACATTCAGTCTCCAAAGTCACCTTGTGAGGACTTGTATCATCTAACAATACATTTACAAGTAAAGAACGAGTTATTTTACCTTCTCTCCTGCCAGTCCTGCCTCTCCCACAGGTCCGATGAAACCCACCAAGCCCTGAAATACAGAGACTCAACGTTGGATGGATGAATGGATAGACATTTGGAAGTGGCAATATCAGCGTTTCTTACCCTTTCTCCCATGGTTCCAACTTTTCCTGTGACACCAGTCTCTCCCTGCAGAGACAAACATATTAATAGTCATTTGTTTACAATAATTAAATCAACATTTTTCGATATTTTGAGAAAGAGAGGAAAAAAAAATAAATCACATGCGAGTATTGGCTTTATTCACCTTAACTCCCTCTGGCCCAACCTTCCCAGGAAATCCTTTTCTGCCCATTCTACCCAAAAAAAAAAAAAAACATAGCACAGAATAATGAATAGTGAGTTACAGCCACACACTTGCCAGTTGACGCATCATTAACATTCATCACAAATTCTCAGTGAATATAAAGGATCTGCTTCCTATAAGATGACAGTTGGAAGAGAGAGCTGGGAAAGAACTCCGCAGCTGTTGCAGCTTCGTGTACTTGCCGCCGAAATATGCAATGTATTGCGTGTACAGGTAATGCTGACAGTAAATTTTGGCAGGCTGTGAAAGTGTTCAATGACTGTAATGTTCCTCTTGCACAGACAGTAATTCCCAAGGTTAAGTGGGGGGCTAAGTGCTTTTTTTTTTTTTACCAGCAATAACTCCAGGTCACAAATGTCTAAGCCAAACTCCTAAAGACTGAGTGACTCAACAATTCCAAAGTTTTACTTCAGAAAGTTTGGCAGCTTTCATAAGACAGCACAGGCTAACACTGTATTTCACTCAGAAGCACACAGTAAAATCAGATTCTTGTAGTAACGTGATAATTAATATGAGCTGCCCAGGATTTGTGACTTCTTATCACCTGATTTAGATTAGATTAGATTTACGACTGCGACTGACCGCATTAACCAAAGAAAGAAAGAAATGCTTCGAGATAGAACAGAAATTGCACTAAGAGAGCGGGATGCAGAGCAACTGAGAAGGTGTGGGAGATGGTAAAAAAGGAAGACAGAGGTAAAGAGAGGGTGTCATTCTGAGCAGAGCAGTGAAGCTAAAAGACAGCTGGCTGAGGAGACGGACGAGGTGGAGTAGTAGGAGGACCTGTGGCACCTGGCCAGAGATCAATCACAGCTCCTGAAGGAGTCATACACCACTTCCCTTCGGATGGAGGGGTTCGAGAATGAGATGAGTGAGTGGGGGGCAGACAGGGGTGGGGGGGTGGATGGGGGGGTTAGAGTGAAAAAAAGTGCAGGGTGACTGGGAGTAGGAAGCAGTAAAAGATGAACGGATGAAGAAAAACAGGTAGCATCTGGGATAATGAAAGAAAAGCAAATGTTAGTGAGTTAGTGTAAGTGTTCACTGAAAGCATGTCTATAAAGTGTGATGATCAGATTTCTTTGTCATTCAATGAAGCATTTGAGAAATTGAGTCAACAAATCTTATGCTTCTGCAGTGGCCCATTAACATCTTCTAGGACTTTACGGCTGCTATAAATCTTGCCACCTATAAACATGGTGATGGCAGTTATCACCCCCTGGTGGCCACGAATATGGATTGCATGCAGTCCGTCGTCGTGACAGGACTATCGTCCTGAGACAAGACATAACAACCTCCATAAAACTCCAACCATACATATCTACATCTTCTCACAAATGCAAATGTTAATAAAAAAAGATATAATGATGATCTACTTCATTAACCTCAAATACATTTTAGATTAACGCTCACTGTGGCACAACAAACTTTGGGATGCATAATTAAAATTAAGCTATTAATTTATACTGCATACTGTATAGGCAGCTGAGACTAAAAGAGAGTTACACATGATTTTCAGTAAAGCATATATTGATCACAGTAGGCTGATATCATGCATCCAATGCCTTTACTGTTTAAATTAGTCGGCTTTCACTGCAGTGCAGACCATGTAGCGAACACCATGCAAGGACTTTGTTGTTCTGCAAACTACAAAACTGTGAGTTTGTTTGTTGTACTGCAAAGCATGCAAACAGATTTAGCTTCATACTGCAGTTTGGTTTCCATAGACATAGATATTTCTGTCCCTTCCTCTCTCGCTCTCTGATTTGTTTACCATAGACATACAAAGGATATGGAATGAAACCACAACGATGCACATGACGGATGGTTTGATTGTCCTGCATGGGATACAGTTCAAACAAACATGCAAACTTACATGAGTGCACACACAGACTCAGTGTTTCTCCATGACTAAACACACATGAATGCTCACATGCTATACTGGTAACAGTGATCCCTGTTATCAGCTCTCTCTCCGTCCTTTCCACCAGCCACACAACACCAGGTGCTTAACTAATAACTCACCTCAAGTCCTGTTGGGCCTGGTGGTCCGGTCGGGCCCTCATCTCCCTGGAAACAGATGATATTGGTCTTAGCATGAATTGTGTTTTGGGACATAAAGCAACACTCTGCAAAGAGAAGCCTTGTGCATTAAAACTTGTAATGCCTTTTGGCGCTTTGGGGTCGTTCTGATGCGGTCAGTGTCTTGACAGTCTTACCTCCAAGCCAGGCACCCCTCGTGGCCCAGGTAAACCTCTGGCCCCTGCCTTTCCCTGGAGGGGTAAAAAGTAGTCCAATTAATGAAAATATGTAAAGCTAAATGTAGTATTTACACATAGGTTTTTAATCACGAGTGATGTGGACCTAGAGAAGGCAATGTTGGTTTGTCGGTCAGTCAGTCCACCCCTTTGGTCCAGATTGAAATATTCAACAACTATTGGATAGATTACCATGACATTTAGTACACACATTCACAGTCCCCAGAGGATGAATCCTTTGGACTTTGGTGATCTCCTGACCATTCCTCAAACGCTGCTAATGACATCATCCTTTACAGCGACCTTGAGCTTGGGAAAGGCGCTATATAAATAAAACTTATTAAACTTATTACCATCAGATGTACTTTGCTTTTAGTAATAATTAGCAAATGTTAGCATGCTAACACACTAAACTAAGATGATGAACATGGTAAACATTATACCTGCTAAATATCAGCATGTTAGCATTGTCATTGTGAGCATGTTAGCATACTGATGGTAGTATTTAGCTCAAAGCACTGCTGCACCTAAGTAAATCCTCACACAGCTGCTAGCATGACTGTAGACTCTTAAGTGTCGTTCTGGTTTATGTTTTGAAACGTACCCCATTTGCCAGACTACTTTGCCAAGATGATTGTTTTACTCACCTTTGGTCCTTCAAGGCCGTTCTCTCCTGGTGGTCCCATGTCACCAGGGAAACCCTGTCACGATCAATTAAAAGAAATATGTTTTCTATTGTCTGGCTGAAATACAGACTCACACTTTCAATACAGCAATGTAAACACAAACCTCAGGGCCTGGTGGTCCTGGTGCACCATCATGGCCTCTCTCTCCTAGCTTGCCCTGTGACAAAGACAAACGAGAACATGAGAAATGTCTTAAAGGAATAGTTGGATATTCGCTTTCTTGCCGAGGGTTAGATGAGAAGATCATTACCCTTGCATTTCTGTCCATTTAATATAAGGCTACAGCTTATAGAGCTTTAGAGGTGCTGGTAGGTGGGTGGTGTTACCTTTGGACAGAACCAGGCTAACTGTTTCCCCTTGATTCCAGTCTTTATGCTAAGCTACGGTAATCAGCTGCTGGCTGTAGCCTTATGCTGAACAGACAGATGTGCAAGTGTTGTCGATCTTCTGATCTAACTCTCAGAAAGAAGGAAAAAATACAGCAACTAATTATTTAGATGAAAAGTATTTCATTTCATTTTAATGTATTGACATGTCGTTCAAGCCAGAGCTTACCTGTGGTCCTGGTTTCCCACGGATGCCTGGTAACCCTGGAGCCCCCTGGACGCCCTGTCCAATACAAACACAACACATAAAAACCAAGACAGACAGTCGGACAGTATTCAGAAGCAAAAGCAGAACCCTGATTTCTTTTCTAGGGAAACAGAAATTAGACACGCATGACTCTGCTCAGTATGTCTGCTATCTCTTGGGATCACTCTGTTCTATGATGCTAAAAAGGGTTCGATTTTGCTTACACACACAGACAAATGAGGAGGGTTTACATAAGAATTTCCACAAGCCGGACAGCACACATCTGGCTAAGTCATTTTGCACAGCCACAGTTCTGCAACAAGGCTGTGTACCTCTGGATGTGTGTGTGTTGGAGGCAGCATGCAGGGCAGGGGGTGATGACAGAAGAGTGTGTGTGAACATTTATAACATGTACTGTGTTGCAGTGGTGATCTACCTTGTCTCCTTTGTACCCAATCTCCCCTTGCTCTCCAGGAATCCCAATTTCACCCTGACACAGGAAGGTGGGGGGTGTGGACAGAAAGAAAGAGAAATGAAGAACATTAGGGGGAATGGTAACTTTCTGCTTCGTCAGTCGCATTCTGCTTTTTCAACAGACAATACTAATTACAGGTCTGTACATTATGAACATTCACACACAATGAATCTAGTTCATTGCATTAGCCAACTTCTTCATGTGGTGTCAATCTGTCTTATGAAATGCATTGATAGCAATTACAACATCCTGTACACCCACATGTCTTAGAGAATAAACCAGTGCTCTACAGATTAGTAATCACAGACAATTAATTGTTAATGAATTATTATTGCAAATGTACAGACGGTCATTTCTGCTTGTATCTCCTCCATGCTCGAATATTGTAATAGACATTTCTTTAGGAGGAGTAACTAAAGCTAATGCAGAACGATTTTAAGATTTTTCTTCTGGTCCTTGCTTAAATCTGAAATCTGTGATTATATCTATGAGTCCGATCATTTCTTGAGATTCTGTTTCAGAGCTTTTCAAGCAGTTCTCAATACTCGACTTGTCAAACTTGAATGGGCTTTTGCTGTACAGACCCCTAAGCAGTGACCCCCCCCCCCAACAGTCTGTTTGGTTATCATTCTTTTATACAGTAACAATTTATAACATAGTTTAATGAGGAATTGTTTTAAATTTTGTGAAATTGTTATTCTCTTTACTGAGTGTTAGATGAGGAGATTGAAACCACTCTGATGTCTGTACAGTAAATATGGCGCTGGAGCAAGTAGCTGGTTAGCTTAGCTTAAACACTGGAAAAAGGGGAAACAGCTAGCCTGCCTCTGTCTAAAGGTTAAATAAATCTGACAACCAAAAACCTCTAAATCTACACATTTTATATCTTGTTTGTTTAATTTGCACGTAAACCGAAATGTGCTGGACTATTTCCAGGTGCGGTGACTTGCGAGAGTTTTGTCGTCACTGTAAGGTTGCCAGGCAACCAGTGGAGACTCCAGGAAGTCACTGCGCCCATTCAAGAAATAGTCCCGCATGTGACACCACAACTAGCTGTTTCCCTCTGTTTCCAGTCTTTGTGTTAAGCTAAGCTAACGGTCTCCTGAATAGACCGATATGAGAGTGATACTGGTCTTATCATCTAACTCTTCAAATCAAATAAACGTATTTCCCAAAATGTCCAACTATTCCTTTAAGTTTCTTCAACAGGTCTCACTGATAACTGCCTAAAAATGAAGGTGGGGTAGGTGTAGGTTCTTTTTCACACATATCACACAATGGATTTCATAGAAATTACATAGGAATGACTCATATTAGTGGAAATAACAGAAACCTGTCAAACCTCATGCTTTATATGAGTAAAAAAAAACATCAGAAGTTTGTACCGGTGTAGTTGAAGGTAACGAAATCATGCTCTGTCTAAAGGCTGGACAGAGATGGCTACAGTAGGATGCAAAGGAGTATATATCTATTGCATGCTGCTCAAACACAGGCCAATAACAGGAATATTCAGATCACCTTATCACCTTTCAGTCCTGGTTCTCCTGGATTTCCGGGCACCCCCTGGAACAAGAATCAACAGATGGGTTAGAAAGGGACCCAGAAAAACCAAACTTCAGATAACCCTTACAAGAACATACCACACAGCACTGTGCAGAACTGAGGAGGTCAATCACTAGCAAACTTGTCTCTCATAAACTTTTATCAGATGTCTCCAAATTCTGCTTATTGGCCATTGTCTTGCATCACATAACACAAAATAAAACTAAAAGGTCCAAAGGAAGACAATACGAGATAAGACAGTGAAGGTAACAGTTTCCATCTGTGTGTGTGTGAGAGATTACCTTCAGTCCATTAGGTCCTGGAAGGCCCATCTCTCCCAAAGGTCCCATATCACCCTGACGCCAGAAGAGGGGACAAATAAGAAACATATTCATATTCAGTGATATCCTATGCATAAAGTACAGATAAACACATGGCTCCGACCCCTGACTCTCATTCAACAAACACACACACACACAATGAGTGCACTTCAGTTCACGTTGGCATTCATTAAACATAAGAATAAGCCTCATTGTCTAGCTTCCAGACTATCCATGCGGCCATCACATTGCACACAACACAAAACAATGGATCATAACATACGACGAGATCAGGAATAGATCTTGCAGTCTGACGCCAAGATTGTGTTTCATCCGAAGCCTGATGATGTTAACGTAATGAAATAAATGCTTGAGGTAACATCTGTTCCATCACTGGAAAAGGAACCAGTACTGGGATTCACGCTCGAGAGCTGAAGAAAGACTTGCAGTCGTAATGGCAAGGGAGAAATGGATGTCATTTCATTCAGTAAGGGCCAATTATGCAGAGTGATTAAAGACTTGATTGGATTATCTGCTTTCTTGTCAGCGTGTGAGAAGACGAGAGACTATATTACGGCCATGTTCATGAAATATGCTGAAATATTTCCTCTCCACAGAAAAGCATCACAGGCTGCTAGTAGTTATCTTATTTTCATTCTCTGCTGCTCTGCATTCTCTGCTTGCAAAACCCTACATGGTGGCCTTGGCTCAGTGTATTAAATATTTGTCTCTCTGTGAATGCTATAGTATCTGCATGTGTGACAGAGGATGTTAGTGAATTGCGTAGTGCAGAAACGTCCCTCAAAACAAGTCACTTAATTTGGTGTTGAGAGTTGAAACGTTTCTTCTTCTTCTTCAGGTGGGAAAATCTAATGCATTCAAATAAGTGAGAATAAAACGTGTTATTCAGGATTCATCTGGTGTGATTTGCCTCTAAAAAAAACCCCCCAACACTATCTGATCTATGGCTCCAGAGCTGCAGGCCTCTAGACACTTAACTGTCCCTATAAACCACATATTTCCTGCTTACCTGCAGAAATGCATGAATAAATACAACATATTATGCTATATAATGTTTTTAATTGAATTCTGATTTCTAGGTGTATTATCAATGCATGCCACAGGGGGCGCCCAGGTTCAATTAATGGCCAGTACAACAACCTTTTCAACCTCCATGATATCAAAGCAGGCAGCGTTGGGCAAGCTTCTTGGAAGCTACCAGCTACTCTATATTAAATGCTACACTACACTAACGCTACCACCCAGAGCAATGTAGCAAGCTAAGCTACAGAAACATGGCAAAAGTTGCTGAACTACATAAAAGCACCTTTTGTTTTTTACATTGAAACAACTTCATTCTGAGTCTCAGTGATCAATGACATTCTCAATAAGCTGTGATTCTCTGCTCCAAAACCAACCACGCTTGATTTTATTCACCTTCCGCCAACAGAAAGTGAATACAAGTGTAGCTAGCTAGTTGGTAGCTGTTGACACGTTGTTTGCTGGCTGGTGTTTGCAGACTGCATCTGAATCGTGGTGGTTAGTGTATTCTGGAATCACCTGAACACGCAAACTCAAGCTCGCGTGACTGTGTCCCGCTGCAGCAGAGACGTCGTAGGCGTCCGCCCAAGGATTGGTACGTGATGTCATACCGGCATGCGGAAGTGCTTCGGTCGGCTACTCCTGCGGTCCAAATCGCATTCTTTTTCTTTTTTTCTTGTAGTACGTACTTTTGCATGCGGTACGCACACTATTGGGACATACTACGTTGCCATAACATTGCGCCTTGAACTTTGACCCTCTTGCTCATACAGCCATCGCAGGTGACATTACTTAACGTTACCTCGAAGATTTAACAACGCGACACTTCACCGATCTCGCTAGAGATGGAGGTGTTGTCTGCTGCTGTTACTTTGTAATGTATGTAACTTAGTTTTAAACCTAAATGTTAAAACATGCAGGATTATATTCACGACAGTAAAATTACATATGCGTTATTTTCATAGGCTAGTTATGTCCTTTTGTTGTTATCTTTGTGATTATTTAGTTTATTGTTAAAAGGATCCCCATTAGATGTCACCAAAGTGAGACGACCTAGTCTTCCTGTCACTGAGCTGCTATCTGTCACTGAGCTGTCATCTGTCAATCAGCTGTTATTGTCACTGAGCTGTCATCTGTCACTGAGCTGTTATCTGTCACTGAGCTGTCATCTGTCAATCAGCTGTTATCTGTCACTGAGCTGTCATCTGCCAATCAGCTGTTATCTGTCACTGAGCTGTCATCTGTCAGTCAGCTGTTATCTGTCACTGAGCTGTCATCTGCTAATCATCTGTCACTGAGCTGTCATCTGTCAATCAGCTGTTATCTGTCACATCTTCCGCTGCCGAGAGGATTGTGGGTCAGAATAGCCAGAAAAGCATGCTGGCCTGCATACTGCAAAATGCGACCGGATGCAGAAGGACATCCTGGTATTTTTGGCATACTCCATTTGACATACTACTAAATACCTTTCTGTATTGCAGTATGAGTATTGGAACGGTGGTCGGCTCACACATACGTCCGTGTGGACGGTGACGTCGCTTACTGATCCTTAGCAGTTTTATCTCAGACCGCAGCAGAAAGCTTCGCTGGGTTTTTAGCTTCGGAAATGCCCAGTTTTACTCGAAATGCTTGGGTAAGTGTAGCGTTAGCTTGCGTGGACGCTACCGCACTACTTGATCAATAAAAGAGCTAAGCCACGGAAAAGCCACTTGATTCAGGAAACAGCGACGCTACTGAGAAATGTAGCCAAACCAGTAACGACACTACTTGCAGCGCCCCTACTGCCTGACACTGAAAGCAGGGCGAAGGGTGTCTGTACTGTACATGGCCCACGAAAAATATTTTACACTGCCACCCCCCTTGCAGAACTCATAAAGGATGGAGAGGAAATCATATAGAAAGTTAGAGAGAAACAAATACAATTATACAATTGGTAATACTATTTAGAAAGCCCCTCCACTTCTTGATAAGTCTTCTACATGCTAACACTTTCCCTTCTTCAACAGCGGCCTGCCTTCACCCTAAGCTGAGGCCTGTAGTCCCCAGAGAAGGGTGTTTGTATCTTTGAAGTGCAACTCTGTGCTGCTGGTGTGTACTGTACAGTATAATGTGGATGCAGAGGACAGGGAGCTCAGAGCAGAGCTGTAATCAGAGACTCCTCCAATTACAGGCCTACTACCACCACCGGTGGCCTAGAATAGACCGGGTGAAGACGGGACATGACAAGAGAAACCAGGGAGACATTATGATCAGACACAATTATGTGGCTGTCGGGCTAGGCAGGCATGGAGGGCAAGGTGATTGGTGGGTGATTTGGGGGGGG